>JAWQFJ010005898.1:22500-49056 GCA_034096865.1 Theodoxus fluviatilis | reverse complement strand
AAGTCAATCTCCTCTCTCATATCTCTCTCTCTCTCTCTCTCTCTCTCTCTCTCCTCTCTCTCGCGCGCGCACAAACACACACACACACACACTCTCTCTCTCTCTCTCTCTCTCTCCTCTCTCACTCGTATGTGTGGTCCAAGAAGGTCGTGTGTGGTGCCGGTTTTCGTGTGTGGGTGTGTGTGTGTGTGTGTGCGTGTGCGTGCGTATGTATGTGTGTGTGTGTTCGTGTATTCTTTGTATCTCTCTGTTTCTTATTGTCTCTCATGTCTGTCTCAATCTCCTTCGTCTCTCCTCTCTCTTTCTCTCTCTCGTCTCTCTGTCTCTCGTATGTCTGTCTCTCGTCTCTCTGTCTCTGTCTGTCTGTCTGTCTGTCCATCGTCCGTCTGTCTGCCTCTGCTGTGTGTGTGTGTGTGTGTGTGTGTGTGTGTCCGTCCGTTCGTCTGCGGGGGTGTGTTTCTATATTTGGTCTGTGTGTGTCTCTCTGATGTGTGTGTGTGTGTGGTGTGTGTTGTGTGTGTGTGTGTGTGTGTGTGAGAGAGAGAGAGGGGGGGGGGGGTTTCTCTGTCTGCCTACGCGTCTGTCTGCCTGCCTGCCTACCTGTCCGTCCGTCCGTCCGACCGTCCATCCGCCCGTCTATCGTGTGTATCTCATCTGTTGCTGGATAAGACTATACCAACGCATACGAACTGCAACGCTCCAATGTAAAGCCCCCACGCACCCAGCCGTGGCACTGCAAAGCTGGACGCATCACTCCGAAGCGTGGTGACTCCCAGACAACGTGTGAACGCAGTTCGATCTCCAGGGGGCAAAAACGCAGCCGATGATCGATGGAAAATCACTCAGTCATGGAAAGCCTTCCCATCAACGCTGATGCCACAAGCCAGGCAAGAAGTCACGTGGACATGGAGGGAAGCAGACAGGGGTGCTGTGTGACCAGACGCACTTCAGACAGGACAGCCATTACAGCAGTGACGTCAAGCCGCCTCTACCTGTAGTCTGATGCTCTGCACACGCAGTGGTGACGGCTGTCCTCGCTGCACATTAAAGTGGGGCAAAACTTCGCTCTAGGCGCGGATGTGACTGAGGTTCTCAGTGCCAGAATGCCAAGGGGCACGAGGCTGTAATCTTCTCTCTCAGACTTATGGCGCACGCAATGGAAGAAGCTTGAGGACTGGGTGTTGGACAAAATCATCATCGTCTGACATTGTAGCACGCGTAGGCGAAGAGCTGTGTCACTGGATTGGCTGTGACTTCGTCGATTACTCCGTTGAATAATTGCTGCTGTTTTGGTTTTAGTCTCTTCCTCTCTCCTCTCTTCTCCTCCTCCTCTTCTCTTCCTCCAACTCTTCCTCCGCCCCTCCCGCTCCTCCTCCTCCATCACACACACACACAGACACACACACACATACACACACACACACACACATACACGCACATACACACACACATACACACACACACACACACACACACACACACACACACGAGAGTAAGAACGGGTCTCCCTTTGCGCTTCCTCAAAGCCGAATATGACGAAGACACTTTTTTCTTTAATTGTTCATATCCAATGGCCTCAAATAGACAATCAAGGCTGAAAGATCATAAAACTTCATCCATTTGTCCATCCATTCGTCCGTCTTTCCATCCATCCATCCATCTACCCATGAGTCATCTACCCCTCCTTCCTTTCCTCGCCCATCCATTTGTCCATCCATCCATCCGTCCGTCTTTTCATTCATTCATCCGTCCTTTCTTCCTTCCATCCATCCATCCATCCATCCATCCTTCCATCCATCCTTCCTTCCTTCCTTCCTTCCTTCCATCCATCCATCCATCATCTATCCATCCATCCATCCATCCATCCATCCGTCCATCCATCCATCCATCATTCATTCAACCATTTATCTAAATGATACGCCGCCAGAACTAATAAGCATTGGGATGTCTTCTCTAACTGTTGTTATGTTTTTGTAAATAGGCAAGTCATGGCTGGCGAGGGGAGTTTGCAGTGGCTTAGTGGTGTTCAGATGTAGATCTTCATGCAGGAAGACAATTTGAGGTTGGAAGTGTTACTAAGAAATGACGTCTACACGAAACAAGTAATGATCACAAAGATTGCTGGGATGTGTTGGAATCATTGATTTAGTATGGAAACAAACGTTTCGGGCGTAGCCCTTTGTCAGTAAAAAAACTTCCAGCACCTTCCAGCGATCTTTGTGACCATTATTTGTTTTGTCTTCTGGAATCCGGCTGTTTATCTTCTACATACGTCTACACGAAAGATCCTTAAGTAGTTAGGAGATGCGGACAAAACCTTTTTTTTAACCCTTCTGTCCAGATCCAGACAGAAATGATCATTCACCCTGAGTCGAACAATTCTGTGTCAGAAGCTTAGATATGGTTCTTGTAAAGGGCAACAGCTAGAGCACGTTTCTTCTGTATCATTGGTCCTTTGCATGGTGCACGGGTACATTTTGCAACAGCAAAACCTACCAAGCTGCTAGAGTCTAAACAAAGAGTAATATAAAGTGCTGGAAATTGCGAGAGCATTCAGGAAATTTCCGGCTTTGACGCGAGTCCCCTCGACTACATGTAGGCCATTGCTTAGGAATGTCACGTATACTGGGTGCAATCGCTTTTGAAGTGTCACGTGACGTCACTTTGTGCCGCTACCAGATGACCGAGTGCGTTCCAGTTGTTTCAAGAAAGATCCACAGACATCGTAAAAACTATTTAAGCCCGCAAGTGGTGTGTGTGTGTGTGTGTGTGTGTGTGTGTGTGTGTGTGTGTGTGTGTGTGTGAGAGAGAGAGAGAGAGAGAGAGAGAGAGAGAGAGAGAGAGAGAGAGAGAGAGAGAGCCTAGATAACACAGGTGAGAGCATGAAGACAGCACGAGAGCGATGACTGCGATTGTGTCCTCACGTGATTGAGCCCTGAGAGGGAAGTGCAATTTATGGTATTGCTGTGAACTGATCATATCGCTGTAAACTGACAAGTGCGCGGATGAAGATTTTCGAAACGACTACCGGGCTTGGATGTCGACGTCTCTGCCTTAACTCTGAGAACCCCCTTATCTACACGACATAGTGAAGGAAACGTTCGCAACATGAATATTTTCCAAATGCAGATTCTGACGAAAGAAAAAACTTTCCAAACATAAACAAGAGATGAACATTTGAATCAAGGCAGCATGCACCTAATCTGTGCGTTCTTTCGACTGAATTATGATCCGTACGTAATATAAAAAGGCTCAGCCTGTTTACATGATTAAAAAAACATTGCCACTACGAATGTTTCCACCCGAAATCACCTTGATACGATACCAATCGATGCAGAAATCAGACCGCATTGCAGACAGGTGGTATGGCCCATCAGCCAATGGGATGCGTCCTACTATACTGCTTTGGCAAGCATGCCCTGAATCGAAAGTCCCACTGAACGCACTAGACCCGTTTCAGACGTCTTACAATGCAAACGTTATTCTTGTTCTGTATGGAATTAAATTTTTTCGGTTCCATTCTTTGTGCTCTCACTTACTATGCTCCCTGCCCTCCGCCCCTCACCCCCCACCCCCACCCCCATTCCCCTACCCCCACCCCCCACCCCCCACCCCCACCCCCGCCCCCTTCTTCCTCCCTCGTGGGTCGGGGTTAAGAACAGAGCCACTGCGTCTCCTTACCTTCTTACAAGAATGCACAAGTGGAAAAATACGTCGTGTCTAAGCAGTGCTATTTTTGAGTACAAAAACAGCGAAATAGACCCTGTATGTGTGGGCTGTTTTCTTCCATCACACGGGTCAGTAGTTATCTGTACCCAGCTCTTCTGTCGGAGTTATCACCCCTGGCTGACCTGGGAGGTCACCATGGCAAGGGTCATCGAAAAGTTAATTGGCCGAGGTCAGGTCGGGATTTGTGGTATTGCAGCCCGCGAGAGAGACCTGCACTCCACGAGACAGTTCATTCGGGGACTATCCTGCATCGCTGTCAGTTGATTGGGCTCTACGATTTACTCGTCTGCAATAATGTCACCTTTGGATGACTGGTCAAAGTCTGGTAAAGCCATGTTGTAGGAAACATTACGGGTAACAGTCTAACCCTTGCGGGAGACTGACTGATCAAAGGACATAACCAGCTTGGAGCTCTTGGGGAGGTGAACACACAGCCTTCCTACAAGCCAGGAAAAGCGTCCGAGCACACTCATGGATACGAACAGATTTTGTTGATCCTTTTTTGCAACCTGAGTCTCATCTGCACAAGGTACAGTTTGAGCTATGAGATTTTCATTTCAGCGGCTCCACAAATCGACTATCTTTAATTACTGCGAGAAAATTTCCAACTAGCACCGGTAAGCATGCTCAACAGTGCTTTTATAACACCAACCCTGTCCACAATTGCCTAGTTTGACAAATAACCCTTTTCTCCCTCCCCACTGAAGTAAACGCTTCCATTTGCGTATCATAAGAGAATTTGTGGAGTCGCTGCACTGAAATAACTTCTCCCACAACATAGGCAAAGTTGACTGGGTCGATGTTTAAATCTTGTTAAGTGCTACCAAATATTCTTACTTCATTTTCTCTAAACGATTCTAAAGGCTAGCATTTTCAACTGCGTCTTTTTTCTAAAACCGACTAAAGTGGAGATAAACAGTTCAAACAAAGTGTCAGGTAACATCCATAACAATTCTTAATGTATTGCCGACTTCTAAGAGGTAATTGTTAATGGCAACTTTTACCAATATATCAAATCGACTTCCTTCATAGTTGCAGAATTGAAAAATGGACTATTTGAATACTTAATCTCAGGTATTTTACCACTATTGGCTAACATCCCATCCCTCCATTTTTGTCTTTTCTTCCGTCCGAAGGAACTTTCCACAACTAAAACGACGACTACGATTAAACAACAACAACATGATTATAAAGATGCATGCAACGCGATAAAAGCAACACTAGCAGCAACAACACCAATTTTGAATGTGGAAAGAAAGAAAGAGCGACAATTGTCCTTAGAACAGGCAGTTATTGTTCGTTGAGCGTTCGCTAGGCGAGAAGAGTTCTCTTCGGGTGGTGAGCCGAGTCCACTCGTCCTGGAGAGTCTTGTCTCCTCTAGGGCGGCGAGCGTACGCTCTCCCTGGACAGTGTCTTTCACGTGGCAAGCTGTAGGAATCCCTTTCTTCTTCGGGACAAAGATGACTGAGGCTGGCGGGCGACGGCTCTTACATGCAGGACGAGGGGAGCTCACTCCTTGACTGCAGAGAAATGCATGAGACGCACGCGCAAGGTGAGAACTCTTCACCTGTCGTGATTCATAAACCCGAGATATCTGTTCAGTCCTGTGTGAACATGGGTCAACATCTACAGGAACCTTCTCCATTTATTCATGCTTCTCGTCTCTCCCCGCACAAACCTCTAACAACCTTGCAAACATTCAAGCAAAAAGCTAATGTTCCCTCAGGCGCCGGTTCAACCGCCACAACCCCAGGCAGCACTGCAGAAGGTCATTAAAGCCAACTCCAAGGCGGCCTCCAGGCAGCAACGCGAAGTGTCGGCAGCGTCAAGTGGAACTGTGGCACCAGCCAGAATGGGCGGGGTCTCTACGACGCTCTTGAAGGGTCTTAGGGCGGTCAACCATCCCATCGAGACCCAAACATTTGCCTAGCGCCGTGGCGAGAGCCCTCTTGACGATGGAAAGAACTTTTGTGTTCTCGTTTTGACCTGGACGCGTTGTGGAGAGAGCGGGTCCTGCTTGAAGGCTGTCTTTGTGGCCTCTTCTTTTCCCTCCCTGCCGTCAAGTGCCACACGTCTATGATCGTAACGTCTCTTGCAGGAAGGGCTCCAGCCGGAGCTGACACTCGTTGTGGTGCTGTGGGCTGGCACTCGTAAACATACCGTCAGCAAGAATGTTTATTAGCCTCCCCTACAGACTTTATGACAAGCACTTAAAACGTGCTGCTCAGCTTACAGAAAGAAAAAAGCCTGGATAAATCGGTGACTTGTTATCGCCAACCTACGTCTTGTTTCACATTCGTTTTCTTTCCAGGTATAGATGATGATGAGTAATAAATGGAGTTCTACGGCTTGTCAGCTTTTGTAGGCTATGTGAGACCATCAAAATCTGGGTTTTCCTAGTTATACGCCCTGGAAGATGTGATGGGTGTATTCTTATCCCCGGCCTTAAGGGGATGCAAAAATGAAACACATAGCAAAGGGCACTACTAGAACGGTAAAGTCTTTGAAAGGGCTGTTAATGACCTGCAGTCCATGTACCATGCAAAGATTTATCCAACGTGCTTTACATCGACGATAAACTTCATACAGGAAAATTCTTCGGCCTTCAGACCAAGTAATGGTTATAATTAAATTTAATTCAACGGCTCACCCGCCAGCTTCGTTGGAATGACGCGGACGAATACATGGATAGTGTTCATGATTCATGAAACATGAACTTTTCAGTCATTTTAGTTTGGAAGTCGTTGTCCTTCCTAGGTGGCGTGCCGAGTCGACTGTCTATCTGGATGTCAAAACTGGAATGCAGGGCAGTGAAGGTGAGCTGACACCACTGTCTATCTGGATGTCAAAACTGGAAAGCAAGGCAGTGAAGGTGAGCTGACACCACTGTCTATCTGGATGTCAAAACTGGAAAGCAGGGCAGTGGAGGTGAGCTGACACCACTGTCTATCTGGATGTCAAAACTGGAAAGCAGGGCAGTGAAGGTGAGCTGACATCACTGTCCATCTGGATGTCAAAACTGGAAAGCAGGGCAGTGGAGGTGAGCTGACACCACTGTCTATCTGGATGTCAAAACTGGAAAGCAGGGCAGTGAAGGTGAGCTGACATCACTGTCTATCTGGATGTCAAAACTGGAATGCAGGGCAGTGTGGGTGAGCTGACACCACTGTCTATCTGGATGTCAAAACTGGAATGCAGGGCAGTGAAGGCGAGCTGACACCACTGTCTGTCTGGATGTCAAAACTGGAATGCAGGGCAGTGTGGGTGAGCTGACACCACTGTCTATCTGGATGTCCAAACTGGAATGCAGGGCAGTGAGTGTGAGCTGACACCACTGTCTGTCTGGATGTCAAAACTGGAATGCAGGGCAGTGAGTGTGAGCTGACACCACTGTCTGTCTGGATGTCAAAACTGGAATGCAGGGCAGTGAGTGTGAGCTGACACCACTGTCTATCTGGATGTCAAAACTGGAATGCAGGGCAGTGGAGGTGAGCTGACACCACTGTCTATCTGGATGTCAAAACTGGAATGCAGGGCAGTGGAGGTGAGCTAACACCACTGTCTATCTGGATGTCAAAACTGGAAAGCAGGGCAGTGGAGGTGAGCTGACACCACTGTCTATCTGGATGTCAAAACTGGAAAGCAGGGCAGTGAAGGTGAGCTGACATCACTGTCTATCTGGATGTCAAAACTGGAATGCAGGGCAGTGTGGGTGAGCTGACACCACTGTCTATCTGGATGTCAAAACTGGAAAGCAAGGCAGTGAAGGTGAGCTGACACCACTGTCTATCTGGATGTCAAAACTGGAAAGCAGGGCAGTAGAGGTGAGCTGACACCACTGTCTATCTGGATGTCAAAACTGGAAAGCAAGGCAGTGAAGGTGAGCTGACACCACTGTCTATCTGGATGTCAAAACTGGAAAGCAGGGCAGTAGAGGTGAGCTGACACCACTGTCTATCTGGATGTCAAAACTGGAAAGCAGGGCAGTGGAGGTGAGCTGACACCACTGTCTATCTGGATGTCAAAACTGGAAAGCAGGGCAGTAGAGGTGAGCTGACACCACTGTCTATCTGGATGTCAAAACTGGAATGCAGGGCAGTGGAGGTGAGCTGACACTAGGGACAAGCCACACAAATAGTTGTGAAGCATTTCCTCAGGGAACTACTCTCACTTGCAAACGGACAAAAACACAAGGTCGCACTGAGAGAAATGTGTAGTGGTGTCTTGTCTTCCATCGCTCTCTGACCATCATTATCTTATTTTAAGGATGTAAAGAAATACCCAGTAACAACTAATCCAGATATCCTCCATAGGGACTCAGTAATCACGATGCTTTGCATGTGGAGTCACTGGCGCAAGATCGCCCCTCCTGGCGTGGCAGGGTGACCGTCACTGAGCTGTATGTGTTGTATGTGACAGCTCAGTGGTGACCGTAGGCTTGCGGGTGGCGGAGGAGAGACGGATTGCAGCAGCAGTAGCAGCAGCACAGGGCAAGCAAGCCGATCCGCACAGAAGGCCGGAGCTGCCAGCACCAACTTGCCTCGTCCTCCATGTGTGCCCAGCGTGTGGGAGCATCTTTCGGGCCCGAATAGGCCTCATCAGCCGCCTACGGACTCGTCATACCTCAGTTATCCACAATGGATGAAGTCACGGCCTTATCAGCCACTTACAGACTCATCATGAAGGTAAAGGTGCTCTTTTTATATTGCGACTTTTTTCACCCGTTGATGGATGCTCAAACCGCACACATTTACCCCCTGGTCATCAGGCTACCTCTTTGTATCACTCCAACACCGTCTCAACTCCCTGGGGAGCATGCAACCAGGCTGCGGATGAACGCGCCACAGTTATCTCACAATCTTCCAACTCGACCCTCACAGGTACCCGTTTTACTCCTCGTTGGGGATAAGCAATGTGAGTAAAGCACCTTGCTCAAGGATGCAACTCTAGAATCCGAGCAGCTTCGAACGCCGCACCCGCTAGCCGCAAGCGACAGCAGGTCAAGCGCCCTAACCACTCGGCCACAGAACCCCTCATACCTCGATTTCCTCCCCTTGTGGGTTCGGGGTAAGAATTGACCCACCGCGTCTCCCTACGTGATTCGTGAGAGGCGAATAACTATGGACACAGTGACTGGATTTGCGTTTACTCTAACCTGTTCTAGTGATTTTCGTGCTTAATGGCCTTACATAGCCTACAAAGGCTGATAGGCCGTAAAACACTATCCACCCATCCATTCTCAGTTATCATTATTAGATGGTCATGCATGGCCTTCTTAATCTCCAACGGACGAGCAAGTGAACGAACCTGTAGAGTACTACCAACGGTGAGAGCGCTAGCCCGCTGTCATTAGTGGCTGGCGGTAGCGGCGTTCGAAACCTCACGCATCCTGGAGTTGTATCCTTAGACACGATGCTGAACTCGCATTGCCTCTTCCCACCCAGGAGTAAAACTGGGTAGGCCTACCTGAAGGCGCTCTGCACTGCGATCAAGCCTTGAATGTGGCTGTGCGCCTGCACTGAGTTGGGAACGTGTCGGGGTGTGGAGATGACACTCCTACCTGATGGCGTATCCTCTCCAGCTGTCGCTGTGTGTCGTCAGGTGCCAGGAAAGGATTGATCAAACGGCCCAGCGATCAGGGGGTCAAGTGTAAAGCGGGTTGAGACCCAGATATATGGGTTAAAAGTCGCTTTATAAAACCACGCCTTTACCTTTACCTTTTACTGTAGAGCCTGCAGATGTTGAGAGAGGTAGTCAGGGTCCATTTTGCTGCCAATTTTACACAATGTTTGAGGGTTGCTGTCAATAGTTAGCTTATCAATATGATCCTTTCCTCAGCTTGAAAGTGAATGAACGTGAATATTTTTTTCTTCATATGTATTATAGCCTAGTTCATTCATTGTGTTCTTGTCACTTTGTTTTGTTCTACCGTATTTATTTATTTTATTTTGGGGATATTATACTCAAAGTCAAACTTAAACGAGTAATTATTGTCCAATAGAGTAGTGGAAATACGTACGGTTACTGTTTCTGTGCAAATAACTCTTGGGTTATTCAAAATATTCACATTAAAGTTCAGTTCTTAAAATTAGTTGTGAATGCAGTCACGCGTTTTGTGAGGCATTGTAGCCCACAGCTCCGAGCAGAGCGTATTGCAATAGAACATTTTCAGAGTTTGAACTGCCTTTCGACGAGGAAAAGGATGCAGGGTCCAGGGGGAGACAATGCTCAGGCGGCGCATAGGAGTGGCTGCCCTTGGGAAAATGTCATCCGCCGACCACAAAACATTAAGAACTTTACTTTGTGAACAACTTTCGTAAAAGTGCTCGAAGTGGATGTCATAGAAACTGAAAAGAAATGAAATGTCGAGCTCTCTTATACAGGTTGGTAAGAAAGTTTTGTACCACCTCGTCTGAGCACGTGGTCCTCTGCGTGCCGTCCGGTCTCGTCAAGCCTCAAGGTAAACAAAAATAGATCGGTGAGATGCACGTGGTTATAGTCAGTCAACTACCCTGCATGCGCTGGTGCAGTACTGAGATGAGTGATATAAACATCTTGCTAGCCTCAACATTTATTCCGCCAACATGAATATATCAATGATAGGATGATTAATGATCTTTTTCTGCCTACAGCGGCTGCATGTCGCCGTCTGTACGCCAACAAACACAACAAACCGAAGGTTGCAGCGTCCATGACGCTAGAAAATCAGTACGAAAGGTGAGTATTTCACTATTTGCAGTGAACTAGATCTGAGTCTCAGAGGCTTGTCTGCCTGCGAGAGTGAGAGCTGAGCGTAGTGAGAGCTGAGCGTGGTGTCCATAGATCGAAGTTGGTTGTTCCTGTTAAACTTACATCAGTCACATCATGTTTACTCGTAAAGTTCTGAATACTACATCAGGACTCAAGACTAGCTGTCTCAACTCCAGTGTCTCTCTTGAGTTCTCCACACTGTGGTAGGCTCTGGACGTCCCCAGATCAGATGAAAGCTGTGGTCAGAGAACTTTCTGGGCTTGCTTGCTTGCTCCAGTAGCTCGACCGGGGGCAGCCTCAGGCTGCACTAGGTGCTACCCGAGGGCATCTGTTGCAGACAGATTTGCTCCCTCATGTCAAACAACCTGTCTAGTTGACCTTCACCTTGTCTGGGCTGTGATCTGTTCCTTCCACCCACCATACCCAGAGTTGCCATGCAACCCCTGTGTAGATTTTCCTATGGATGCTGTAGTCACCTATTTCATGCAAGTGCTAGGTGTTCCTCCAGATATTAATATATCTGTCATTTTATTCCTGGCACTTGTAATGCAAGCATTATGTACATAATGTGGAATGGTGGATTTTAATGAGCATTACACATATTAGCAATGATAATTAATGTTTCTTACAGTCATCATGACACTTGTCATTACAGAGAGGGATAATTGTATGGATAATCATAATGGAGAATGGTCATCAGTGCTCAACAAATAATTTCACTTTTGGTACTTGTTTTTGAACTTTTCATTACTTTTATATATTTTTAAAAACCCAGGTTGAAGAAGTGAGTGACACCATTTGCAGACCGTGATTACAACCAGCAGTTACAGGTCAGTACATACATAGTCATTGATATAGATTATTCATATGTTTATGTTTTGCTTGAAATTGTTGTTAAGCAAAATATATACATGTAGTAGGCTGGAGATTTTTGTTTGGATAACAGTGGAGGGAAGGGGGTGGGGTGGGGATGGGGAGGATGGGGGGTGGGAGGAATGGATTTAAGGTGTGTGTGTGTGTGATAATGAATTGTACCTTTCACTCTATAAACATAGTTTCATTGAATTCCCCATGGGTTTGGCATCAGTGTAACACAGAAAGTTATTTGTTGCAAGTGTGCCTTTTTACTCAGTCAGCCTCGGAGTAAGGTACAGTTCCTAGGTTAGGACAGTTTCTTGTCAGCCCTTCTGTCTTTCACCCTGAGTCCTGCACATGTAACACTTTATGATGCTGCAAGTTACCCAGCCAATTATGGACTGCAGGAATCTGCCATCATTTTGCATGTTTGATTAGAGTTCTACATACGGCTGCTGCCGCTGGACACTCCCCTTATCAGGTGGAACCCAAGGTCGTGGAGCTTTGGGGGCCTACTCCAGTAGTTCCACCATGCGGGACCAGAATTATCCAAATACGTCACTGGGAAAGTCCACTAGTTGATGGCGGCTGCCTGGGTATGACTCCTGCTGGACTGCCACACCCACAGTGAGGCAGCTTGAGCGTCTCCAGCAGCCCTGTCGCCTTCTGGCAATTGTTTGAATAGGACTGATAAATCTTTGCAAGGCTGACAAATAGAACAAGAATAGTAAATTTGTAGTAAGGGTTTAAACAGTGTAATGAAGGTATTGTAGCCATGTTTTCATTTATATCAGAGTGCATATATGCACTCTTTTTCTGATACAATATGCCTTTTCATATCCTTGAGCTTGTGTCCTTGTTGTTTTGCTGCAGATTAAGGAACACTTGTTGAGAAAGGCTTTGAAGAAAATATACAACATTGTAAGAAACAACAACAAGCTGGTTGTATCCCCTGCGGTACACAAACAGGCAGAGGAGTTTGATGGCCATATCTGCCCCTTGAAGCAAGTGAAGCCCTCTGTAAGTAAACTGATCTTTTGTACACCACCTGTGCCAAGGCAAAAAAAAATTGTTGTGGTTATGGTAACCTGACTAACCCTTTTTTTGTGGTGAACCCTAAACTTTTTTGGGAATAACTGGGAATCCACTATTTAAGTATTAAAATGCATTTTTTAGTGAAGGAAAGTTTGGTTTATGTTCAGTACTGTTTATTTTTAGGTACTGACCCTTATATCTGTTTTGCCATGTTACGTAAACCGCAACTTCTTTTTTTTCTCCAAATAGAAATGATTTTTACTATGTTAGATTTAAAACTGTTGCTTTAATTTACAATAGATCTCTTTACCTGCATTCAAACACTGCTTCTTCTGCCGATTCTACTCTTGGAATACTTCATGTAGGTTAAAAAATGAATGTAATGGTTGTCTTGATATAAGAGCAGTTTAGTTCATTCTGACTGTTCAAGATACGGTTTTCAGGACACTTAAAACTATCTCATTTCAAAATACCAAAAAAGAACATGTCAATGACCATCTTGGGGACCATGCCAAGATACCTGGTAGAATGACTCGTCGATTTACCCTAACCATAGTGTCATAATAAGGACTTATTGCATGACCAACTCTGAGGGGAAAAGTTTATGACCTCAACCCCACCCACTTGTATGGGTATGCACAAACCCTTCCTCCCTATAGTGAAAGCAAACAATCTGCTTCAAAACCAGTCACAACAGAGAGAAAATTAAACAACCTTTACCACCACAACCCCCCCCCCCCCCCCCCTTCACATACGCCCAGACCTGAACACATGGCTTAAACCTGCCACTACAGCAGTAAGGGTTTTAAGTGTTGATATGTGCTCTGTTTCAGCCTGAAATCTATGGCTACAGAAACAAGGATGAGTTCTCCATTGGGCTTGGCATGGACAGGAAACCCACCATTGGTCTTTTTGTAGGAAGGCCTAAATGTAAGTCCATTTCTGTGGTTAACGTTTGCAGTGATCACTGGAAAGAAGTCCATTTCTGTGGTTAACGTTTGCAGTGATCACTAGGAAGGCCTAAATGTAAGTCCATTTCTGTGGTTAACGTTTGCAGTGATCACTGGAAGGAACTCTGCGGCTGAATGGTGAGAGAGTTTGACCTGCGGTTGCTTGCAGCTAATGGGTGAGAGAGTTTGACCTGCGCTTGCTTGCAGCTGATGGGTGTGGTGTTCGAAACTGCACAGATCCCAGAGCTGCATCCTTGGGCAAGTTGCTTCACCCACATCACCTCTCCTACAGAGGAGTAAAACTAGTCACTTGGTGCTGTACAGCGGCAATTGGAAGTGAAAGTCCCCCCAAAACATTTTCAAAACAAAAAAAACAGAAATAAAGATCATCATCATCATCATCATCATCATCATCATCATCATCATCATCATCATCATCATCATCATCATCTTCATCATCACGAAAGTGCTGCAGAAGATGATGACTGTAAGGTGTCGATGAGAACAGTAAATGTTTTATATTAAGACTGTACTTGTAAAAGAGTTGCCTTCACTGATTTCAACTGACATACAGATAACTCCCAAAGCCAGTAGTACTTGTATTAGTCACAGGATGCCTGGGGAATGTTTTGCATTCATGTGGTTGCAGTTACCAACAGTGCATGCTTCATTGCAGTGATTCCTCTTCTCCGCCTTGCCACAGATGGACCAGTAGTCTGTGTGGACCCCTCTCTTCTTGCCATCTCCAGTGACAGACACAAGGATGTTGCCAAGGTGGTGTATTGTCATGCTGAAATCTTATTGCAATCAACACGTCAGAAATGTAGACCAGGGCCCGTATTCACAACGGCGATTTATTTTAACCCTGATTTATCTCTAAACTCAGACGATTCCAACTGCCTGTTCCGCTCTCCCTTGGCTGGAAATCAGTATATAAAGCAAAGCGCAACCTAGGATCCTCTGACGAACGTACCTTATATAACCCGGGCTTAGGGGATAAATCGAGTGTTAAAAAGATAAATCGCCATTGTGAATACGGGCCCTGGTCTACATTTCTGAAGTGTTGATTGAAATAAGATTTCAGCAAGACAATACACCACCTTGGCAACATCCTTGTGTCTGTCACTGGAGATGGCAAGAAGAGAGGGGTCCACACAGACTACTGGTCCATCTGTGGCAAGGCGGAGAAGAGGAATCACTGCAATGAAGCATGCACTGTTGGTAACTGCAACCACATGAATGCAAAACATTCCCCAGGCATCCTGTGACTAATACAAGTACTACTGGCTTTGGGAGTTATCTGTATGTCAGTTGAAATCAGTGAAGGCAACTCTTTTACAAGTACAGTCTTAATATAAAACATTTACTGTTCTCATCGACACCTTACAGTCATCATCTTCTGCAGCACTTTCGTGATGATGAAGATGATGATGATGATGATGATGATGATGATGATGATGATGATGATGATGATGATGATGATGATGATCTTTATTTCTGTTTTTTTTTGTTTTGAAAATGTTTTGGGGGGACTTTCACTTCCAATTGCCGCTGTACAGCACCAAGTGACTAGTTTTACTCCTCTGTAGGAGAGGTGATGTGGGTGAAGCAACTTGCCCAAGGATGCAGCTCTGGGATCTGTGCAGTTTCGAACACCACACCCATCAGCTGCAAGCAAGCGCAGGTCAAACTCTCTCACCCATTAGCTGCAAGCAACCGCAGGTCAAACTCTCTCACCATTCAGCCGCAGAGTTCCTTCCAGTGATCACTGCAAACGTTAACCACAGAAATGGACTTACATTTAGGCCTTCCTAGTGATCACTGCAAACGTTAACCACAGAAATGGACTTCTTTCCAGTGATCACTGCAAACGTTAACCACAGAAATGGACTTACATTTAGGCCTTCCTACAAAAAGACCAATGGTGGGTTTCCTGTCCATGCCAAGCCCAATGGAGAACTCATCCTTGTTTCTGTAGCCATAGATTTCAGGCTGAAACAGAGCACATATCAACACTTAAAACCCTTACTGCTGTAGTGGCAGGTTTAAGCCATGTGTTCAGGTCTGGGCGTATGTGAAGGGGGGGGGGGGGGGGGGTTGTGGTGGTAAAGGTTGTTTAATTTTCTCTCTGTTGTGACTGGTTTTGAAGCAGATTGTTTGCTTTCACTATAGGGAGGAAGGGTTTGTGCATACCCATACAAGTGGGTGGGGTTGAGGTCATAAACTTTTCCCCTCAGAGTTGGTCATGCAATAAGTCCTTATTATGACACTATGGTTAGGGTAAATCGACGAGTCATTCTACCAGGTATCTTGGCATGGTCCCCAAGATGGTCATTGACATGTTCTTTTTTGGTATTTTGAAATGAGATAGTTTTAAGTGTCCTGAAAACCGTATCTTGAACAGTCAGAATGAACTAAACTGCTCTTATATCAAGACAACCATTACATTCATTTTTTAACCTACATGAAGTATTCCAAGAGTAGAATCGGCAGAAGAAGCAGTGTTTGAATGCAGGTAAAGAGATCTATTGTAAATTAAAGCAACAGTTTTAAATCTAACATAGTAAAAATCATTTCTATTTGGAGAAAAAAAAGAAGTTGCGGTTTACGTAACATGGCAAAACAGATATAAGGGTCAGTACCTAAAAATAAACAGTACTGAACATAAACCAAACTTTCCTTCACTAAAAAATGCATTTTAATACTTAAATAGTGGATTCCCAGTTATTCCCAAAAAAGTTTAGGGTTCACCACAAAAAAAGGGTTAGTCAGGTTACCATAACCACAACAATTTTTTTTTGCCTTGGCACAGGTGGTGTACAAAAGATCAGTTTACTTACAGAGGGCTTCACTTGCTTCAAGGGGCAGATATGGCCATCAAACTCCTCTGCCTGTTTGTGTACCGCAGGGGATACAACCAGCTTGTTGTTGTTTCTTACAATGTTGTATATTTTCTTCAAAGCCTTTCTCAACAAGTGTTCCTTAATCTGCAGCAAAACAACAAGGACACAAGCTCAAGGATATGAAAAGGCATATTGTATCAGAAAAAGAGTGCATATATGCACTCTGATATAAATGAAAACATGGCTACAATACCTTCATTACACTGTTTAAACCCTTACTACAAATTTACTATTCTTGTTCTATTTGTCAGCCTTGCAAAGATTTATCAGTCCTATTCAAACAATTGCCAGAAGGCGACAGGGCTGCTGGAGACGCTCAAGCTGCCTCACTGTGGGTGTGGCAGTCCAGCAGGAGTCATACCCAGGCAGCCGCCATCAACTAGTGGACTTTCCCAGTGACGTATTTGGATAATTCTGGTCCCGCATGGTGGAACTACTGGAGTAGGCCCCCAAAGCTCCACGACCTTGGGTTCCACCTGATAAGGGGAGTGTCCAGCGGCAGCAGCCGTATGTAGAACTCTAATCAAACATGCAAAATGATGGCAGATTCCTGCAGTCCATAATTGGCTGGGTAACTTGCAGCATCATAAAGTGTTACATGTGCAGGACTCAGGGTGAAAGACAGAAGGGCTGACAAGAAACTGTCCTAACCTAGGAACTGTACCTTACTCCGAGGCTGACTGAGTAAAAAGGCACACTTGCAACAAATAACTTTCTGTGTTACACTGATGCCAAACCCATGGGGAATTCAATGAAACTATGTTTATAGAGTGAAAGGTACAATTCATTATCACACACACACACACCTTAAATCCATTCCTCCCACCCCCCATCCTCCCCATCCCCACCCCACCCCCTTCCCTCCACTGTTATCCAAACAAAAATCTCCAGCCTACTACATGTATATATTTTGCTTAACAACAATTTCAAGCAAAACATAAACATATGAATAATCTATATCAATGACTATGTATGTACTGACCTGTAACTGCTGGTTGTAATCACGGTCTGCAAATGGTGTCACTCACTTCTTCAACCTGGGTTTTTAAAAATATATAAAAGTAATGAAAAGTTCAAAAACAAGTACCAAAAGTGAAATTATTTGTTGAGCACTGATGACCATTCTCCATTATGATTATCCATACAATTATCCCTCTCTGTAATGACAAGTGTCATGATGACTGTAAGAAACATTAATTATCATTGCTAATATGTGTAATGCTCATTAAAATCCACCATTCCACATTATGTACATAATGCTTGCATTACAAGTGCCAGGAATAAAATGACAGATATATTAATATCTGGAGGAACACCTAGCACTTGCATGAAATAGGTGACTACAGCATCCATAGGAAAATCTACACAGGGGTTGCATGGCAACTCTGGGTATGGTGGGTGGAAGGAACAGATCACAGCCCAGACAAGGTGAAGGTCAACTAGACAGGTTGTTTGACATGAGGGAGCAAATCTGTCTGCAACAGATGCCCTCGGGTAGCACCTAGTGCAGCCTGAGGCTGCCCCCGGTCGAGCTACTGGAGCAAGCAAGCAAGCCCAGAAAGTTCTCTGACCACAGCTTTCATCTGATCTGGGGACGTCCAGAGCCTACCACAGTGTGGAGAACTCAAGAGAGACACTGGAGTTGAGACAGCTAGTCTTGAGTCCTGATGTAGTATTCAGAACTTTACGAGTAAACATGATGTGACTGATGTAAGTTTAACAGGAACAACCAACTTCGATCTATGGACACCACGCTCAGCTCTCACTACGCTCAGCTCTCACTCTCGCAGGCAGACAAGCCTCTGAGACTCAGATCTAGTTCACTGCAAATAGTGAAATACTCACCTTTCGTACTGATTTTCTAGCGTCATGGACGCTGCAACCTTCGGTTTGTTGTGTTTGTTGGCGTACAGACGGCGACATGCAGCCGCTGTAGGCAGAAAAAGATCATTAATCATCCTATCATTGATATATTCATGTTGGCGGAATAAATGTTGAGGCTAGCAAGATGTTTATATCACTCATCTCAGTACTGCACCAGCGCATGCAGGGTAGTTGACTGACTATAACCACGTGCATCTCACCGATCTATTTTTGTTTACCTTGAGGCTTGACGAGACCGGACGGCACGCAGAGGACCACGTGCTCAGACGAGGTGGTACAAAACTTTCTTACCAACCTGTATAAGAGAGCTCGACATTTCATTTCTTTTCAGTTTCTATGACATCCACTTCGAGCACTTTTACGAAAGTTGTTCACAAAGTAAAGTTCTTAATGTTTTGTGGTCGGCGGATGACATTTTCCCAAGGGCAGCCACTCCTATGCGCCGCCTGAGCATTGTCTCCCCCTGGACCCTGCATCCTTTTCCTCGTCGAAAGGCAGTTCAAACTCTGAAAATGTTCTATTGCAATACGCTCTGCTCGGAGCTGTGGGCTACAATGCCTCACAAAACGCGTGACTGCATTCACAACTAATTTTAAGAACTGAACTTTAATGTGAATATTTTGAATAACCCAAGAGTTATTTGCACAGAAACAGTAACCGTACGTATTTCCACTACTCTATTGGACAATAATTACTCGTTTAAGTTTGACTTTGAGTATAATATCCCCAAAATAAAATAAATAAATACGGTAGAACAAAACAAAGTGACAAGAACACAATGAATGAACTAGGCTATAATACATATGAAGAAAAAAATATTCACGTTCATTCACTTTCAAGCTGAGGAAAGGATCATATTGATAAGCTAACTATTGACAGCAACCCTCAAACATTGTGTAAAATTGGCAGCAAAATGGACCCTGACTACCTCTCTCAACATCTGCAGGCTCTACAGTAAAAGGTAAAGGTAAAGGCGTGGTTTTATAAAGCGACTTTTAACCCATATATCTGGGTCTCAACCCGCTTTACACTTGACCCCCTGATCGCTGGGCCGTTTGATCAATCCTTTCCTGGCACCTGACGACACACAGCGACAGCTGGAGAGGATACGCCATCAGGTAGGAGTGTCATCTCCACACCCCGACACGTTCCCAACTCAGTGCAGGCGCACAGCCACATTCAAGGCTTGATCGCAGTGCAGAGCGCCTTCAGGTAGGCCTACCCAGTTTTACTCCTGGGTGGGAAGAGGCAATGCGAGTTCAGCATCGTGTCTAAGGATACAACTCCAGGATGCGTGAGGTTTCGAACGCCGCTACCGCCAGCCACTAATGACAGCGGGCTAGCGCTCTCACCGTTGGTAGTACTCTACAGGTTCGTTCACTTGCTCGTCCGTTGGAGATTAAGAAGGCCATGCATGACCATCTAATAATGATAACTGAGAATGGATGGGTGGATAGTGTTTTACGGCCTATCAGCCTTTGTAGGCTATGTAAGGCCATTAAGCACGAAAATCACTAGAACAGGTTAGAGTAAACGCAAATCCAGTCACTGTGTCCATAGTTATTCGCCTCTCACGAATCACGTAGGGAGACGCGGTGGGTCAATTCTTACCCCGAACCCACAAGGGGAGGAAATCGAGGTATGAGGGGTTCTGTGGCCGAGTGGTTAGGGCGCTTGACCTGCTGTCGCTTGCGGCTAGCGGGTGCGGCGTTCGAAGCTGCTCGGATTCTAGAGTTGCATCCTTGAGCAAGGTGCTTTACTCACATTGCTTATCCCCAACGAGGAGTAAAACGGGTACCTGTGAGGGTCGAGTTGGAAGATTGTGAGATAACTGTGGCGCGTTCATCCGCAGCCTGGTTGCATGCTCCCCAGGGAGTTGAGACGGTGTTGGAGTGATACAAAGAGGTAGCCTGATGACCAGGGGGTAAATGTGTGCGGTTTGAGCATCCATCAACGGGTGAAAAAAGTCGCAATATAAAAAGAGCACCTTTACCTTCATGATGAGTCTGTAAGTGGCTGATAAGGCCGTGACTTCATCCATTGTGGATAACTGAGGTATGACGAGTCCGTAGGCGGCTGATGAGGCCTATTCGGGCCCGAAAGATGCTCCCACACGCTGGGCACACATGGAGGACGAGGCAAGTTGGTGCTGGCAGCTCCGGCCTTCTGTGCGGATCGGCTTGCTTGCCCTGTGCTGCTGCTACTGCTGCTGCAATCCGTCTCTCCTCCGCCACCCGCAAGCCTACGGTCACCACTGAGCTGTCACATACAACACATACAGCTCAGTGACGGTCACCCTGCCACGCCAGGAGGGGCGATCTTGCGCCAGTGACTCCACATGCAAAGCATCGTGATTACTGAGTCCCTATGGAGGATATCTGGATTAGTTGTTACTGGGTATTTCTTTACATCCTTAAAATAAGATAATGATGGTCAGAGAGCGATGGAAGACAAGACACCACTACACATTTCTCTCAGTGCGACCTTGTGTTTTTGTCCGTTTGCAAGTGAGAGTAGTTCCCTGAGGAAATGCTTCACAACTATTTGTGTGGCTTGTCCCTAGTGTCAGCTCACCTCCACTGCCCTGCATTCCAGTTTTGACATCCAGATAGACAGTGGTGTCAGCTCACCTCTACTGCCCTGCTTTCCAGTTTTGACATCCAGATAGACAGTGGTGTCAGCTCACCTCCACTGCCCTGCTTTCCAGTTTTGACATCCAGATAGACAGTGGTGTCAGCTCACCTCTACTGCCCTGCTTTCCAGTTTTGACATCCAGATAGACAGTGGTGTCAGCTCACCTTCACTGCCTTGCTTTCCAGTTTTGACATCCAGATAGACAGTGGTGTCAGCTCACCTCTACTGCCCTGCTTTCCAGTTTTGACATCCAGATAGACAGTGGTGTCAGCTCACCTTCACTGCCTTGCTTTCCAGTTTTGACATCCAGATAGACAGTGGTGTCAGCTCACCCACACTGCCCTGCATTCCAGTTTTGACATCCAGATAGACAGTGATGTCAGCTCACCTTCACTGCCCTGCTTTCCAGTTTTGACATCCAGATAGACAGTGGTGTCAGCTCACCTCCACTGCCCTGCTTTCCAGTTTTGACATCCAGATAGACAGTGGTGTTAGCTCACCTCCACTGCCCTGCATTCCAGTTTTGACATCCAGATAGACAGTGGTGTCAGCTCACCTCCACTGCCCTGCATTCCAGTTTTGACATCCAGATAGACAGTGGTGTCAGCTCACACTCACTGCCCTGCATTCCAGTTTTGACATCCAGACAGACAGTGGTGTCAGCTCACACTCACTGCCCTGCATTCCAGTTTTGACATCCAGACAGACAGTGGTGTCAGCTCACACTCACTGCCCTGCATTCCAGTTTGGACATCCAGATAGACAGTGGTGTCAGCTCACCCACACTGCCCTGCATTCCAGTTTTGACATCCAGACAGACAGTGGTGTCAGCTCGCCTTCACTGCCCTGCATTCCAGTTTTGACATCCAGATAGACAGTGGTGTCAGCTCACCCACACTGCCCTGCATTCCAGTTTTGACATCCAGATAGACAGTGATGTCAGCTCACCTTCACTGCCCTGCTTTCCAGTTTTGACATCCAGATAGACAGTGGTGTCAGCTCACCTCCACTGCCCTGCTTTCCAGTTTTGACATCCAGATGGACAGTGATGTCAGCTCACCTTCACTGCCCTGCTTTCCAGTTTTGACATCCAGATAGACAGTGGTGTCAGCTCACCTCCACTGCCCTGCTTTCCAGTTTTGACATCCAGATAGACAGTGGTGTCAGCTCACCTTCACTGCCTTGCTTTCCAGTTTTGACATCCAGATAGACAGTGGTGTCAGCTCACCTTCACTGCCCTGCATTCCAGTTTTGACATCCAGATAGACAGTCGACTCGGCACGCCACCTAGGAAGGACAACGACTTCCAAACTAAAATGACTGAAAAGTTCATGTTTCATGAATCATGAACACTATCCATGTATTCGTCCGCGTCATTCCAACGAAGCTGGCGGGTGAGCCGTTGAATTAAATTTAATTATAACCATTACTTGGTCTGAAGGCCGAAGAATTTTCCTGTATGAAGTTTATCGTCGATGTAAAGCACGTTGGATAAATCTTTGCATGGTACATGGACTGCAGGTCATTAACAGCCCTTTCAAAGACTTTACCGTTCTAGTAGTGCCCTTTGCTATGTGTTTCATTTTTGCATCCCCTTAAGGCCGGGGATAAGAATACACCCATCACATCTTCCAGGGCGTATAACTAGGAAAACCCAGATTTTGATGGTCTCACATAGCCTACAAAAGCTGACAAGCCGTAGAACTCCATTTATTACTCATCATCATCTATACCTGGAAAGAAAACGAATGTGAAACAAGACGTAGGTTGGCGATAACAAGTCACCGATTTATCCAGGCTTTTTTCTTTCTGTAAGCTGAGCAGCACGTTTTAAGTGCTTGTCATAAAGTCTGTAGGGGAGGCTAATAAACATTCTTGCTGACGGTATGTTTACGAGTGCCAGCCCACAGCACCACAACGAGTGTCAGCTCCGGCTGGAGCCCTTCCTGCAAGAGACGTTACGATCATAGACGTGTGGCACTTGACGGCAGGGAGGGAAAAGAAGAGGCCACAAAGACAGCCTTCAAGCAGGACCCGCTCTCTCCACAACGCGTCCAGGTCAAAACGAGAACACAAAAGTTCTTTCCATCGTCAAGAGGGCTCTCGCCACGGCGCTAGGCAAATGTTTGGGTCTCGATGGGATGGTTGACCGCCCTAAGACCCTTCAAGAGCGTCGTAGAGACCCCGCCCATTCTGGCTGGTGCCACAGTTCCACTTGACGCTGCCGACACTTCGCGTTGCTGCCTGGAGGCCGCCTTGGAGTTGGCTTTAATGACCTTCTGCAGTGCTGCCTGGGGTTGTGGCGGTTGAACCGGCGCCTGAGGGAACATTAGCTTTTTGCTTGAATGTTTGCAAGGTTGTTAGAGGTTTGTGCGGGGAGAGACGAGAAGCATGAATAAATGGAGAAGGTTCCTGTAGATGTTGACCCATGTTCACACAGGACTGAACAGATATCTCGGGTTTATGAATCACGACAGGTGAAGAGTTCTCACCTTGCGCGTGCGTCTCATGCATTTCTCTGCAGTCAAGGAGTGAGCTCCCCTCGTCCTGCATGTAAGAGCCGTCGCCCGCCAGCCTCAGTCATCTTTGTCCCGAAGAAGAAAGGGATTCCTACAGCTTGCCACGTGAAAGACACTGTCCAGGGAGAGCGTACGCTCGCCGCCCTAGAGGAGACAAGACTCTCCAGGACGAGTGGACTCGGCTCACCACCCGAAGAGAACTCTTCTCGCCTAGCGAACGCTCAACGAACAATAACTGCCTGTTCTAAGGACAATTGTCGCTCTTTCTTTCTTTCCACATTCAAAATTGGTGTTGTTGCTGCTAGTGTTGCTTTTATCGCGTTGCATGCATCTTTATAATCATGTTGTTGTTGTTTAATCGTAGTCGTCGTTTTAGTTGTGGAAAGTTCCTTCGGACGGAAGAAAAGACAAAAATGGAGGGATGGGATGTTAGCCAATAGTGGTAAAATACCTGAGATTAAGTATTCAAATAGTCCATTTTTCAATTCTGCAACTATGAAGGAAGTCGATTTGATATATTGGTAAAAGTTGCCATTAACAATTACCTCTTAGAAGTCGGCAATACATTAAGAATTGTTATGGATGTTACCTGACACTTTGTTTGAACTGTTTATCTCCACTTTAGTCGGTTTTAGAAAAAAGACGCAGTTGAAAATGCTAGCCTTTAGAATCGTTTAGAGAAAATGAAGTAAGAATATTTGGTAGCACTTAACAAGATTTAAACATCGACCCAGTCAACTTTGCCTATGTTGTGGGAGAAGTTATTTCAGTGCAGCGACTCCACAAATTCTCTTATGATACGCAAATGGAAGCGTTTACTTCAGTGGGGAGGGAGAAAAGGGTTATTTGTCAAACTAGGCAATTGTGGACAGGGTTGGTGTTATAAAAGCACTGTTGAGCATGCTTACCGGTGCTAGTTGGAAATTTTCTCGCAGTAATTAAAGATAGTCGATTTGTGGAGCCGCTGAAATGAAAATCTCATAGCTCAAACTGTACCTTGTGCAGATGAGACTCAGGTTGCAAAAAAGGATCAACAAAATCTGTTCGTATCCATGAGTGTGCTCGGACGCTTTTCCTGGCTTGTAGGAAGGCTGTGTGTTCACCTCCCCAAGAGCTCCAAGCTGGTTATGTCCTTTGATCAGTCAGTCTCCCGCAAGGGTTAGACTGTTACCCGTAATGTTTCCTACAACATGGCTTTACCAGACTTTGACCAGTCATCCAAAGGTGACATTATTGCAGACGAGTAAATCGTAGAGCCCAATCAACTGACAGCGATGCAGGATAGTCCCCGAATGAACTGTCTCGTGGAGTGCAGGTCTCTCTCGCGGGCTGCAATACCACAAATCCCGACCTGACCTCGGCCAATTAACTTTTCGATGACCCTTGCCATGGTGACCTCCCAGGTCAGCCAGGGGTGATAACTCCGACAGAAGAGCTGGGTACAGATAACTACTGACCCGTGTGATGGAAGAAAACAGCCCACACATACAGGGTCTATTTCGCTGTTTTTGTACTCAAAAATAGCACTGCTTAGACACGACGTATTTTTCCACTTGTGCATTCTTGTAAGAAGGTAAGGAGACGCAGTGGCTCTGTTCTTAACCCCGACCCACGAGGGAGGAAGAAGGGGGCGGGGGTGGGGGTGGGGGGTGGGGGGGGGGGTAAAGGAATGGGGGTGGGGGTGGGGGGTGAGGGGCGGAGGGCAGGGAGCATAGTAAGTGAGAGCACAAAGAATGGAACCGAAAAAATTTAATTCCATACAGAACAAGAATAACGTTTGCATTGTAAGACGTCTGAAACGGGTCTAGTGCGTTCAGTGGGACTTTCGATTCAGGGCATGCTTGCCAAAGCAGTATAGTAGGACGCATCCCATTGGCTGATGGGCCATACCACCTGTCTGCAATGCGGTCTGATTTCTGCATCGATTGGTATCGTATCAAGGTGATTTCGGGTGGAAACATTCGTAGTGGCAATTTTTTTTTAATCATGTAAACAGGCTGAGCCTTTTTATATTACGTACGGATCATAATTCAGTCGAAAGAACGCACAGATTAGGTGCATGCTGCCTTGATTCAAATGTTCATCTCTTGTTTATGTTTGGAAAGTTTTTTCTTTCGTCAGAATCTGCATTTGGAAAATATTCATGTTGCGAACGTTTCCTTCACTATGTCGTGTAGATAAGGGGGTTCTCAGAGTTAAGGCAGAGACGTCGACATCCAAGCCCGGTAGTCGTTTCGAAAAATCTTCATCCGCGCACTTGTCAGTTTACAGCGATATGATCAGTTCACAGCAATACCATAAATTGCACTTCCCTCTCAGGGCTCAATCACGCGAGGACACAATCGCAGTCATCGCTCTCGTGCTGTCTTCATGCTCTCACCTGTGTTATCTAGGCTCTCTCTCTCTCTCTCTCTCTCTCTCTCTCTCTCTCTCTCTCTCTCTCTCTCTCACACACACACACACACACACACACACACACACACACACACACACACACACACCACTTGCGGGCTTAAATAGTTTTTACGATGTCTGTGGATCTTTCTTGAAACAACTGGAACGCACTCGGTCATCTGGTAGCGGCACAAAGTGACGTCACGTGACACTTCAAAAGCGATTGCACCCAGTATACGTGACATTCCTAAGCAATGGCCTACATGTAGTCGAGGGGACTCGCGTCAAAGCCGGAAATTTCCTGAATGCTCTCGCAATTTCCAGCACTTTATATTACTCTTTGTTTAGACTCTAGCAGCTTGGTAGGTTTTGCTGTTGCAAAATGTACCCGTGCACCATGCAAAGGACCAATGATACAGAAGAAACGTGCTCTAGCTGTTGCCCTTTACAAGAACCATATCTAAGCTTCTGACACAGAATTGTTCGACTCAGGGTGAATGATCATTTCTGTCTGGATCTGGACAGAAGGGTTAAAAAAAAGGTTTTGTCCGCATCTCCTAACTACTTAAGGATCTTTCGTGTAGACGTATGTAGAAGATAAACAGCCGGATTCCAGAAGACAAAACAAATAATGGTCACAAAGATCGCTGGAAGGTGCTGGAAGTTTTTTTACTGACAAAGGGCTACGCCCGAAACGTTTGTTTCCATACTAAATCAATGATTCCAACACATCCCAGCAATCTTTGTGATCATTACTTGTTTCGTGTAGACGTCATTTCTTAGTAACACTTCCAACCTCAAATTGTCTTCCTGCATGAAGATCTACATCTGAACACCACTAAGCCACTGCAAACTCCCCTCGCCAGCCATGACTTGCCTATTTACAAAAACATAACAACAGTT
>JAWQFJ010005898.1:15000-20000 GCA_034096865.1 Theodoxus fluviatilis | reverse complement strand
TCTTACTCACCCAATGTGCACCATCTCTTTGTAACATCATCTCATACACTTTACGAGGATACCTCTCTTTCGACATCAGTAGAATTTTGAGCCAATATTTGATAGCACGGATTATGGCATTGATGTACAAAGGACTATACAATAGCATTTGTTGAACCTGACAGTCAAAAATCTTGAAGAAAAACTCACGTACAACATTGTCAATCTTACACAACGACCGAAATATCTGGATTGCTGCTTCTTTTCCTCTTGCAGCCAGATCTGACAGGCTTGAGTTTACACATAGTTTAGTCGAGAAGCACATTCCAATGTATTTGTATTCGTTCACTACATCTAATTGACAATCGCCCAGTGACCACTTTTCATGTCTGGCTAACCGCCCTCCTAATCTGAATACGATGACCTTGGACTTTTCTCTATTGGCTCATGGACGTTTCGCCCCATTTGCAAGTTCGCCCCAACCACTTCGCCCCACATTCTTGCCGGTTCGCCCCACTATCCAAACCCTAACCCTAACCCTAACCCTAACCCTAACCCTAACCCTAGAATGTGGGGCGAAGTGATTGGGGCGAACGTGCAAATGGGGCGAAACGTCCAGCACCCTCAGCGATAAGGGCAACATCGTCAGCGAAAAGTAGTATGAACAATTCTGTTGTGTCAGGCATGAGCTGTACACCATGTTTACCCAATTTAATGACCTCTTTGGCAACCTCGTTAATTAAAAAGGAAAAAAGTATCGGCGAAAGATTGCAGCCTTGCTTTAAACCATTTGGGCAGTTGAAGTACTCTGTGTCCCCGTTGGTGCTCCGTACGCAGCTTTTGACAGATTCGTACATACCCTGAAGAGTTTTCAACATTCTCCCGCCCACCCCGTTTGCCTCCAAGGCTCGCCACAGAGATCTTCTCTTTATACAATCAAAAGCCTTTCTGAAGTCAATAAATGCAACATATAGTTTCTTTTTTCTGTTTAGATATTGACTTATGACCGAATGAAGGACAAATATGTTATCAGTGGTAGAATATGATTTCCTGAACCCTGCCTGTTCTTCCACTATCAGCTCATGTTCGTCTGCCCAGTTTTGGAGCCTCGTATTTAATATGCTAGTAAACACTTTGCTCATTGTGCTAGTGAGGGAAATTCCTCGATAATTGTCGGGGTTCCTACGGCAACCACGTTTGTGCAGAGGAATTATAATTGATTTTGTCCATGCTGTTGGGTATTTCCCTGTCCTAAATATAGCATTGAATAACGTTTTTAGGAATGGGATCAACATGTGTTGTGCACATTTTAACATTTCTGATATAATAAGGTCTTGTCCTCCTGATTTTTCTTTTTTAGGTTATTGACAGACTTGCTAATTTCTTCCTCTGTGATATCATTGTTTAATATGCTTTGATCAATGACCACGCTCGCCAGTTCTGTCTCGAAAATGGGGGCACTAGTATTGTTAGCTATATTTGACCCAAACACTCTTGTAAAATGTTCACACCATTCTTCTGTAGATATGTTGTTGTTGTAGCATTTACCTCCATTTATTTGTCTAATGCACTTCCAAAAATGTTCAGAATTGTGCATGTTGTCATGTAGTTTCCTTGTTAGAGCACGCTTGTATTTTTTCTTTTTTTCTTTCAGCAGCTGTTTGTATTTTTTTCTTCCTTGAATGAATTTGAACCTATCCTTTTCTGACAAACTACGCCTGTACCTCCGAAACTGTGTGTTGAACTTTTTCTTCTCTACTGCACATTCCTTATCAAACCATGGAGACCTATTATTATCCTTCCTAATTACTCCGCCTTTTATCATCATATTAGCTGCGTCCACAAGAGCTTCAGTCAGTGCATCTGCACTGCCCTCAATATCTAGCTCGTTTCTACATGGACATTTTGCATCTACAGTCAAGAGTTTTGATCTCAAATTGCTTTTAAAGGCGTCTGACTGAGAACCTTCCCATCTTATTCTCGGAGGTATTAGATTCCCTTGTTCCAAATTGTCACCGTTTTCTAACACCATGTCTAGTTCAAGAGACATGTGCGACGTCAGAGGGTGTGCAACAACATCTAGTCGATCACAAAGTGAAAACAATTCCTTTGACATTATGTAGTAGTCTATGACACTTGATCCGTGCGAGGACAGAAACGTACTAGATCCCTGAGAATCTCCGGCTACACTTCCATTTGCAATGCAAAGATCAAAGGACACACACAGCGAAAGTAATGATTTCCCGTAGTCATTGATTACGTTATCAGCTGATAACCGAGACTCTTCCATGAAGTCACAGTTTAGGGTATCACTAAGATCATTGGAAAAACAAGTATTCCAAGAGAGAGGGAGAGAGAGAGAGAGAGAGAGAGAGAGAGAGAGAGATGGCAGTGAAGAGGTATGAGGTATGAGATATCAACGAAGGCGAATAACGGGATGGATATGAGGCTGGCAAAGAAAAAAATGTATGACAAGGACAAGAGCAGAGTAAGTGATAAGCGAAGTGCTCCAGAATGAATAGTGACACGATGAAAGGCATAGATGTGTTCCCTTCAACATCATACCTACATCCAGGGCCGGACCAAATGAGTTGTGGGGGGGGGGGGGGGTTCCTTTTTGGTTGAGGGGGACAAATCAGCGAAGTGGCGAAACCACGAGCGCGCGCCTGCAAAGCAGGCGCGCAAACTAGCGGGGTCCGGGGGCATGCCCCCCCGGACATTTTTTGAAAAACGGTTAAAATCTGTGCAATCTGGTGCATTCTGGGCCTTGTTTTGAGGGGTAAGAGCAGCATTGTTTTTGGAGACACACACAAAAAATATATTTAAAAAACCCCTCAAACCAAGGTACATGCTTTTTCTAGGGGGGGGGGGGGGGGGGGGAACCCCTGGAAACCCCCCCCCCCCTGGGTCCGGCCCTGTACATCCGCTTTCATTATTATGTGAACGAAATTTGGTTCTACGCAGCTTGGCTCTGTGTGCCTGTTGTTGCAGGCTGTTATGAAATGGCGATGCCTCATGCTCTAGCAGACGGTCTGACAAGAGCTTTGAGATGACAAAGTGTCTGACCTCGTGGCCTCCAGGGAGCCTCTGTCAGACATTCATACACTCCGTGGATGTCAGCCCTAGTCCAGCTTGTGGAAGCTTGACTTGTTGAGTCTATAGCTGTCTCTTTCGCTTGTACAGCTGATCTTTTCCACACTCAGACCTCCCCCATGCTCTTGTCGAACGCAGCTTGGCTATTGACGATTCTTCGTTGAAGTAGTTTTCTAATTGTTTGGCATGCATCTACCTCTTGTCTACATGTTTTCAAAACTCTATGCAAAACAAAACACCATAAAACCAACAATTCAAAGTGGTTAATAAAAAAGCACCTCCTTATGGAATGACTCTGAGCGAAAAGAATGGATGAGCGTTAAGTATGCATGTACATACCAATTTTTACTTGATGTAGTGAAGGCATACTGATACAGCATGTGCAATCATGTTGCCAAATTCTACACATGTGGCACGACACCTTCGTGTATGCATTCACTAGTCTTGCCAAATCAAAGATTTTGATATGCCAGAATCAAACAAGAACATTAGTGTAGGAACGTCATGGACCGATGTCATGTAAATCAGTTGATGACGGTTTATATTTCGTTTCGTTCATCAATTACCTTTCTTCAGTCACATTTCAAACGAACGTTCTGTAACTTTAGCATCTCCTCCTCCTCCTCCTCCTCCTCCTCCTCCTCCTCCTCCTCCTCCTCCTCCTCCTCCTCCTCCTCCTTCTCCTCCAACGCTCCCTCCTCCCCCCCCCCCTCCTCCTCCTCCTTCTCCTCCCACTCTCCCTCCTCCCCCCCCCCCTCCCTATCCCCTCCTCTTTCTCCTTCTCCTCCTCATCCTCTTTCTCCTTTTCCTCCTCCTCCCCCTCCCCCTCCCCTCCCCCTCATCCTCCGCTTGCAACTCTTACGTCTCCTGCGAAGGTGTTATAACATAACTGGCGTACCTGAAAGAGTTACTATTCCTATTATGCTATCTGGGTTTGAAAACAGAAATTATCTCTCGCGATTGTCCCAAAAAGAATATGCCACTTTCAGTTGCAAGTCATCAGTGCCTTGTTTGGTTCACACGACCTGCATCTGACCTTTTCCTCCCGCAGCTAAATTAACCCTCGAGCTTCTGCACTCCTCCATTCATCACCGCAAAGCACAGGTGTAGACAGATTCACTTTAGAAACCATTCGCTTCAATTAGCAACCTGACTCCGGTCAGTGCGATGGGCCATCTACTACCTGTCTACTGCTCCGTCCGTCGACGACGAAAACACTCAGTGATCGGAGATCCGCCCACTAATCAAATCAGTGCAGCGAGAAACTGGCTCTATTTTCAGCTACCACATGACCGTCACATGACCTCGAATTGCTGAACGTCGCGCCGTCGAAGTGGTGGGGGCTTAGGTCTACGCGCGCGCGACGTCAGGCGAAGTGGAAGGAACTGCGTGTGTAAGTCCTGTTCGCGGTGGCGATGAGCCGATAAATTCTATCCCTCGCTCTCGCGCGTGGCAACCCGACAGTTTCAGTCGTACTTCTGCTAGTCTCGACTCTCGATCCGAGTGTCGAATCGCCGACAGCGGAGGGAGCGAGCGGGAGGGACCAACGACGCGCGCAAAATTAATGGTTAATGAACGCTCGCACGTGCTCACGGCGATAGCAGACGACAAGTTTGAAATTCCTTCTCTTGACTGCCGGCGTTTTGCCCGCCCGAAATTGGATGAAAGTTGCTGAGTTCCATCGCCCCTAGACTTCTGCGGTGGGCAGGTCGCGTCGCTGATGAGGATTATGGGTGCAGCTCGGGTGAACTAATAATTATCATCGGAGCCCCGTCAGACCTGTGCTGGTCGACAGGTTAGAGAAGCTTGTGTGAAGTGGTCTCCGTGGTCACGGTTCTCATCAAAGGAACTTGCTTATTCACGAGGTGTGTGCTCGGACTACTCACCTACGTACAGGGGTTGCGGAGTCTCAACAAAGGCATAGCCAG
>JAWQFJ010005898.1:0-12500 GCA_034096865.1 Theodoxus fluviatilis | reverse complement strand
GGAGATAGACTCGGGGTCGTAAAACCCCGTGCAACACAAACCCCCTGCACCTCTCCAGCGACAGTGGAGCCACTTCTGCGTCTCGATATGACATACTGCTGGGTTGCGTCTTGCAAGTGTTGACACTGCCTCGAGAAAGAGTTACGGCCACTCGTTTGTGACCCTTGTTTTGCGGGCTGGAGAGATAAAGTGAAAGCAAGCGACACCGTTCTTTGGGTGCATTGTTTTGCTGTGGTTTATTGTAAGGCACGAGATGTTCGAATCGTGTATCTTACCATGGACTGCTGTGGCCTTCGAGCTGTCCCTGCTTGCTCCAGTAGTGGTGACAGAGCCGACTCCAATGCAACATAGAGCCTAGATACTGTCAGGGTGCATACAAACTTGAGAAGGCAGTACGGCATATCATACTGCGACTAACCTTTGTATGCGGACGTGAGCCAGCATCAGATTGAAATACTTCCCAGCGGGTGGTGCTGATGCTCGTATCTGTTTGCATTCCATCTGTCTGTCACTGACTTTGTCGTCGAGTGCCAGTAATAGATTCCAAAAAATAATTCGATGGTTATTGGGTTAAGCGTACATCGTTTTGAAATCCCACTATGAGAGATAAGTCGCTATGTAATACAATTCCTTACCGTTTTACCTCCACGTACATCAACGAACCATTTCCGCCACACGGGCTCTTTTCCTGTCACGCAGACATCTGTCACGCAGACATCTGTCACGCAGACATCTGTTGTTGCCGTTTCCGAACTGGAACAGCTTCAGCCGCATCCTTTTCCCCTCGTAAGCAAATACTGAATGAGGAGACATTGACGTGCGATTTGGGGGGCGTTCCGAGAGCGAGAAACCCAGGCCGTGACCTTGCATCCTAACGTCTATTCTGGAACAGCACTTGAGACACATCTTACACCATGGATGATGAATCACTCGCGCGATCGCGCCTTCTACCATTCACCTGTGGCAGTGAAGCTTGGGGTCTTCACAGCCCCACTGCAAGGGGAGTCTGCGCACTCGTGGCATTTGTCCATTGGCGGCAAGCAGCCCAGTTCACCTAATGGATGGATGAATGAATGAATGAATGATTTATGCTCTACGGCGTCTCAGCCTTTGTAGACTATGTGGGGTCATTGATTACGAAATCACTGGAACTGGTGGAAGCAAGGGCAAGTCAAATCACGCTTTCCCTAGGTATTCGCCCTGTACGAATTGCACAGGGAGACGCGGTGGGTCTATTCTCACCCCCGACCCACAGGGAGACGCGGTGGGTCTACTCTTACCCCCGACCCACAGGGAGACGCGGTGGGTCTATTCTCACCCCCGACCCACAGGGAGACGCGGTGGGTCTACTCTTACCCCCGACCCACAGGGAGATGCGGTGGGTCTACTCTTACCCCCGACCCACAGGGAGACGCGGTGGGTCTACTCTTACCCCCGACCCACAGGGAGACGCGGTGGGTCTACTCTTTCCCCCGACCCACAGGGAGATGCGGTGGGTCTACTCTCACCCCCAACCCACAGGGAGACGCGGTGGGCCTACTCTCACCCCCAACCCACAGGGAGATGCGGTGCGTCTACTCTCACCCCCGACCCACAGGGAGATGCGGTGGGTCTACTCTTACCCCCGACCCACAGGGAGACGCGGTGGGTCTACTCTTTCCCCCGACCCACAGGGAGATGCGGTGGGTCTACTTTCACCCCCAACCCACAGGGAGACGCGGTGGGCCTACTCTCACCCCCAACCCACAGGGAGATGCGGTGCGTCTACTCTCACCCCCGACCCACAGGGAGATGCGGTGGGTCTACTCTCACCCCCGACCCACAGGGGACGGTCTCCTTCCGAAACTAGACATTCCAGCCCAACCCGATGCAATTCAAACTTCTCTATCCGATCCAGTCTTTTCTCATCTAATCCAGTCTAATTAGTTTTGTCCAGTCAGGTCAACAAACTGGGTCCAACCCAACCAATCCATCACCAATCCAGTGTGATGCGATCCAATCTATAATCTACAGGATTTGTTCAGTCAATAATTACCGCACAATGATTTAACAACCCGAGCCAGTTGCGATTGCTTTGCAATTATTACTACCCATTTGTATGTCAAAAACAAGGGACTGCCACGGCACTAAAATAAAAGTCTAAAACACGGTGAGGTTTTGATGGCCGCGTATAATACAAAACAAATACAAAACATTAGAAGGTAAAACAACGCAAAATTTCGGCTAAAAAGCCTTCATCAGGCGCACAAATAAAACTTACTGGAGGGTGGAAAAAAGTAGATTCTACTTTTGTCCGCCCTCCAGTAAGTTTTATTTGTGCGCCTGATGAAGGCTTTTTAGCCGAAAATTTGCGTTGTTTTACCTTCTAATGTTTTGTATTTGTTTTGTATTATACGCGGCCATCAAAACCTCACCGTGTTTTAGACTTACCCATTTGTAGTTATTCACAGTTGGGTCCCACTGCCAATTTGTATATTTTCCCAGGGGGCTTCCTTGGTGTTGCTTTTTAAAGGAAAGCGGTCCTTGCACCGAGGTGTCATAGGGCGTGAGAGGCGTGAGAACCGCGGGAACAAAAATTACTGCTGTAAGTGGCGATATCTCGAGCAGCGTGGTTATGTAGTGACAATTGCTATTGCCTCGCCAGTGCTCTTTCTCTTCGCTCTTGGTAAAGGGGAAACGATTTCACTGCCAGGCTTTAGGGTCAGTTTTAGGAAAGCTATGAACATAAACCCCGAGTTAATGTGCCCGCGTTTGCTGGGGTTTGGCTGTTATTGAGATTGTGGTGACCATTCACCTTTATTAGTGCAGTGTTCCGTGCTTCTTTCATGGCCCTCTCTCCGTGGCCCTGGACCTACACCTCTCGCTCATATTCCTAGTCATCCTGGTCCTCGTCTGCTTCACGTCTGTTCTGCTCTGGGCCTCCATCCGTTCCAAAACTTCTGTTGTTGTTTCTCTACTGCTCGCGGTTGTTTTGGATGTGTCTTGAAACGCGTCTCGTTTTCAGTCATGCTTGTTTTGTCGCCCTAGGAGATCTAAGATTTAAAAAAAAAACCGTTATTGACTGACAGACCACTTTTCTCATCTTCAGCAAGAATTCAAGATATATCGAGATATTCCATATGCATGAAGTGTACGGAATTTTGTTATTAAAAAACAAACAACGAACAAAACAAAAACAAAAACTCTGATGTGGACATGCTTTACGCCTGTTCTTAATTAACAAATAAATATTGGCTAATATTCACCAAGTCTTGGCAAATTACTTCTTGGCAAAAATTTGGCAACTATTGCGCCAAGTCCTGACAAATCTTCAGCTTCTTAATAGCTTGACAAAACCAAGCCCATATCTCGCAAACAAAGGACATTTGCAATAGTTATGGCATAGTTTGGCACCATGCCCGTACCGTAAGTGTGCAACGGCTGCAAATGTAAACGAAGCGACATATTTTTCCGCCATTGTGCACTGAGGGGATCTCAGAAATATTTCGCGCCAATAGCTATTGGCATTACCTGTCAAGCAAATATCCCAAGTCCAAGTCTTGGCGAAAACCAATTAAGAACCGGAACACTTTACCAAATATTTAGCAAATATATACCAAGACCCGGCAAAGTTTGACCGAATACTTGGCCAGTACTTGCCAAGACCTGGCAAAGTTTGACCGAATACTTGGCCAGTACTTGCCAAGATTTGGCCAACACCAGTTAAGAACCGGAATACTTTACGTCGGAAATCGGCTTTTGTTCTTTCTCCTTTCCCGCCTTTTTTTCTCGCCTCCTGTTTAGGTTCTCTGTATCTGCTGCGTCATCACTGTTTTCCTTTTTCTACCACACACTTGTTCTTTTTTCTTTGCCATTGCAGGGGAATAAAGTACACTTAAATACAACTGGCATTTTAATGGGTTTTCAACTTGTCCGGAGCTGTTTGTTATGGTGGATCTGGTGTAGATATAAAATGCCGGGATTTTCCTGAGTTAGAATGGCTTAGAGATATTGATGCTGGCGTGGAAGCCAAGACTGGGATCGTGGTTTTGAGGTGAGGGAGGACAACCGTCCTTGTTTGGTACGTCCAGTCAGTGCTGTGTCTGCGTGCAAGTATTGGTATCCCCCTCTCATTTCTACAGCAGCAGCAGCAACAACAACAGTCTCTCTCTCTCTTTCTCTCTCTCTCTCTCTCTCTCCATGTGTGTTTGTCACTCTGTCTCTGCCTCTTTATTTGACTGTTTCTGTCACTGTCTCATTGCCTCTCTTTATCTCTCTCTGTCTGTGTGTGTGTGTGTGTGTGTGTGTGTGTGTGTGAGTGTGTGTGTGTTTGTCTCGGTCTCTCTCTTATCTTCTCTCTCTCTCTCTCTCTCTCTCTCTCTCTCTCTCTCTCTCTCTCTCACTCTCTCACTCTCTCACTCTCACTCTCTCTCTCTCTCTCTCTCTCTCTCTCTCTCTCTCTCTCTCTCTCTCTCTCTCTCTCTCTCTCTGCATGGACCTCTCCACCTTCGTTGGTGACGTAGAGGCTCTGTTCACGCCTAGTTGCTTCTGTGAAATCTGCATGAAGTACATAGCTGTCCAAGCGATGTTTCTGGGTCGTCTTCACAAAGTGATCACTCCATCTCTTCCGCCGTCCAGTGAAAACGCTTTCGTGTCACCCTTATGTATCGTGTTTGCCAAGTGACACCTGCGTCTGGCCTCAGCAAGCTGGCTGCAGATCCCACACTCGAGTTGAGCTGCTGTCTCTACTGAGCAGCAGGGGCGCTGGGAGACTGCTAGGGGAGCTGCGGGATCCAGGCTTCTTGCTCCCCTGTTACACTCCTGCCCCACCTGCCCTCCCTCCCTGGACTCCCCACTGCCTTCCCTCCCTGGACTCCCCACTGCCCTGGGCTCCCTCCCTGGACTCCCCACTGCCCTCCCTCCCTGGACTGCCCACTGCCCTCCCTCCCTGGACTGCCCACTGCCCTCCCTCCCTGGACTGCCCACTGCCCTCCCTCCCTGGACTGCCCACTGCCCTCCCTCCCTGGACGCCCCACTGCCCTGGGCTCCCTCCCTGGACTCCCCACTGCCCTCCCTCCCTGGACTCCCCACTGCCCTCCCTCCCTGGACGCCCCACTGCCCTGGGCTCCCTCCCTGGACTCCCCACTGCCCTCCCTCCCTGGACTGCTCACTGCCCTCCCTCCCTGGACTCCCCACTGCCCTCCCTCCCTGGACTGCTCACTGACCTCCCTCCCTGGACTCCCCACTGCCCTCCCTCCCTGGACTGCCCACTGCCCTCCCTTTCTGGACTCCCCACTGCCCTCCCTCACTGGATTCCCCACTGCCCTCCCTCCCTGGACTCCCCACTGCCCTCCCTCCCTGGACTGCCCACTGCCCTCCCTCCCTGGACTCCCCACTGCCCTCCCTCCCTGGACTCCCCACTGCCCTCCCTCCCTGGACTCCCCACTGCCCTCCCTCCCTGGACTCCCCACTGCCCTCCCTCCCTGGACTCCCCACTGCCCTCCCTCCCTGGACTCCCACTGCCCTTCCTCCCTGGACTCCCCACTGCCCTCCCTCCCTGGACTGCCCACTGCCCTCCCTCCCTGGACTCCCCACTGCCCTCCCTCCCTGGACTCCCCGCTGCCCTCCCTCCCTGGACTCCCCACTGCCCTCCCTCCCTGGACTCCCCACTGCCCTCCCTCCCTGGACTCCCCACTGCCCTCCCTCCCTGGACTCCCCACTGCCCTCCCTCCCTGGACTCCCCACTGCCCTCCCTCCCTGGACTCCCCACTGCCCTCCCTCCCTGGACTCCCCACTGCTCTCCCTCCCTGGACTCCCCACTGCTCTCCCTCCCTGGACTCCCCACTGCCCTCCCAACAGTGGCCTGGAGTGCTCCCTTTTAAAGTCCCGAGCTGTAGAGTTCCACACGCTCTACCGAGCGGGTCGCCTGGGTTCACGGTCAATTGATTTTTATGTCCGCGGTCTCCCTTCCCTAGCAAACAAGATCATCTTAAAGACGTGTTCCTGTACGGAGTGAGTGAGTGAGTGAGTGAGTGAGTGAGTGAGTGAGTGAGTGAGTGAGTGAGTGAGTGAGTGAGTGAGTGAGTGAGTGAGTGAGTGAGTGAGTGAGTGAGTGAGTGAGTGAGTAAATGAGTGAGTAAATGAGTGATGGGTGAATGAGTGATGGGTGAATGAGTGATGGGTGAATGAGTGTGTGGGTGAGTGAGTGCGTGAGTGAGTGAGTATGTGTGTATGTGTGTGTGTGTGTGTGTGTGTGTGTGTGCGCGCGCGTGTGTGTGTGTGTGTGTGTGTGTGTGTGTGTGTGTGAATGAAAGAGTGTCTGCGCGTGCGCACGAGTGAATGACAGTGAGTGAGTGAATGAGTGAGTATGAGTATGTGTATGCGTGTGCATGTGCATTTATATGTGTGTGCGAGCGTGCGCGTAAGTGAGACGGTGGGGGGGGGGGGGGGGGGGGGAGGGGAGGAGGAGAGGGAGAGGGAGGGAAGGAGAGAGAGAGAGAGAGAGAGAGAGAGAGAGAGAGAGAGAGAGAGAGAGAGAGAGAGACAGACAGAGAGAGAGAGAAAGCGCCTACCCGCGCGTTTATGTATATATATGAGAAGTGTGAGGCCAACACACTTTATTCTTTACTTCCTTGTGCATTATGTCAATAAGCCTCTTGAACAAACGTCTATGAAAGAATATTTCTTTGAGTGTTTTTCATAGAATTCATTGTGTTATTATGTAATTGTGCATGAATTCACACATGCTTACGTGCACATACCTTCTTTATCAGATTTGGCAATGTAAATTCAGCACTAGCGATCATTATTTCTGTCATCAGCGTTCGTAGATCCAATGAAGAACCGTGTTCTGAAATTCTGGTTTACTTTGTGTGGACGAGAGAATCGCATCAACGTGCTTGTGGTGAATCCCTGGAGAGACAGGGCAAAGCTGCATTGCCCTGTCGCACCTTGATTTGAAAGCGACCTTCACCCTGCCGGCGAAAGTCTCTAGCACAGTTCATATCACGTGATGGAACTAACCGTCCGGTATATTCATAAGGAGTCACACGAGAGGCTTGTGGGATAGCACTCTGCTCCAGTGACATACGCCGTTAAAATGGTCCTAAGCTCAAAACTAAGAAATTACGCTTGTTGTGGCAATAAACAAGCGTTTATTCGATAAAATAATATGATTGTGCTGAAATGGAAACAGGTTTTGACATCTGAATGATTTATGTAAAAAGTGGAAAAACAGTATCCAGAACGAGCTACTTTGGCACAATGATATAATGCGAAGGGTCAAGTCTATTACGCATTCATTGCGAGCTGCGCCAGAGTCACTACTGACTCGGGTTTACAGAATGGATGTGAAAGCGACCTTTACCTTCACCGTAGGGACATCACTCCATCTCCTCAGGTGTAGATTGAGGTTGCCATTTGGCCTGTATTGGGCATGTCGAACGATAACCTACGTGAAATGACTGGCCACGCACGTGTAATCTGCATTCATGCCTTTGCGGAGTTGAGATAGGAAGAAACGAGGTGAAGAATTTACGTGTGTTGCGTCCAGTAGGCAGGTAACCGTCCGCGCACTGCCCGGACAAAATGGAAAGTTGGCTGCTGTGAGTAGTGTGCAAAAAGAGTCGTAGCTGCTGTGCCACACACTAAGAAAGGGAGGAAGCGAGAAAGGAATTCATCAAGACAGTAGAAGGCACTGAGAGAGAGACAGAGAGAGACAGAGAGAGAGAGAGAGAGAGAGAGAGAGAGAGAGAGAAAAAGAGAGAAGCTTATTGACAGGAATATTGGGAATTCAAACCGTTTCCATGGCAATGGCTTTAAATCCAGGAATGCTAATTGGAACATCATAATCGGTCCAATGACGGTGTATGACGATCAATGTGATTCGTGAATTATTCTCTGTGCAGTTTTTCTTCATACTGATAAGCAATGTTTGCATGTACGTGTGTGAAACCGTCTTTCCTGGCTTATATTTGCCGAGAGGAAAGTGATGAGGCACATCACTGGGTGGTGTTTTAAATTGTTTGACTCGGGGCTCCTACACACTGCCCTGGATTTAATAAGTCTCATAATCTTGCAGCATTCTTTTCCAAGGCTGCGGACTGTTTGGTTTCTCTGCGTTCTCTCATCTCCTCTCGGCCATTTTCAACTCTATGTGAACCCTACGGTGCGCTGGAGGCATAATAATTCATACCTCTGTGTAATCAGTGTTGATGAAGACAGAAAACAAGCGTTCGATGGAGTTGATGCCTGACATCGCAAATGCCTCCTGTGATGGTTGGCCATTGCGTCTCATGTCGAGTGGCGTGAGCCGCTGCTGGAAGTGAAGTCCGCATGTCTCGTCCTAGTCTCGCCTCCCCAGATTTCCGCTGTCACAGAGCCGTCCATCACAGGGGATACCGAGGATGAGACGAACGTCTGTGTATTTGAAATCTGTAGACAAGGATGGGTGGGACAGTGCGGAAGTCTGTGGTTTTGAAGTCTGCAGACAAGGGTGGGACAGTGCGGACGTCTGTGGTTTTGAAGTCTGCAGACAAGGCTGGGACAGTGCGGAAGTCTGTGGTTTTGAAGTCTGCAGACAAGGGTGGGACAGTGCGGACGTCTGTGGTTTTGAAGTCTGCAGACAAGCCTGGGACAGTGCGGACGTCTGTGGTTTTGAAGTCTGCAGACAAGCCTGGGACAGTGCGGACGTCTGTGGTTTTGAAGTCTGCAGACAAGCCTGGGACAGTGCGGACGTCTGTGGTTTTGAAGTCTGCAGACAAGGGTGGGACAGTGCGGACGTCTGTGGTTTTGAAGTCTGCAGACAAGGCTGGGACAGTGCGGAAGTCTGTGGTTTTGAAGTCTGCAGACAAGGGTGGGACAGTGCGGACGTCTGTGGTTTTGAAGTCTGCAGACAAGGGTGGAACAGCGGGGACGTCTGTGGTTTTGAAGTCTGCAGCAAGCCTGGGATAGTGCGGACGTCTGTGGTTTTGAAGTCTGCAGACAAGCCAGGGACAGTGCGGACGTCTGTGATTTTGAAGTCTGCAGACGAGCCTGGGACAGTGCGGACGTCTGTGGTTTTGAAGTCTGCAGACAAGCCTGGGACAGTGCGGACGTCTGTGGTTTTGAAGTCTGCAGACAAAGCTGGGACAGTGCGGACGTCTGTGGTTTTGAAGTCTGCAGACAAGCCTGGGACAGTGCGGACGTCTGTGGTTTTGAAGTCTGCAGACAAGCCTGGGACAGTGCGGACGTCTGTGGTTTTGAAGTCTTCAGACAAGTTTGGGACAGTGCGGACGTCTGTGGTTTTGAAGTCTGCAGCAAGCCTGGGACAGTGCGGACGTCTGTGGTTTTGAAGTCTGCAGCAAGCCAGGGACAGTGCGGACGTCTGTGATTTTGAAGTCTGCAGACGAGCCTGGGACAGTGCGGACGTCTGTGATTTTGAAGTCTGCAGACGAGCCTGGGACAGTGCGGCCCCCGTCGTCAGGTCTGGGTCCTGCGTATGATCTGCCTGAGTTATGTTGTGTGACGTAGCATGCGTTTCTGTCTGCCCTTCCCTCCCACACGCCCACTCCGTAACATCCACCCACTTATCTCTTCCCCCACCCCCTCCCCTCCCCTTTCTAGTCGACCTCCTCTCATCCCAACCCCAACATCCTCAACTTTCTCCCAGAGCATCCATCTCGACCCCCCCCCCCCCACCTCCCCCCCCCCCCCGTCCCCCTACTGTCCCCCCCCCCCCCCCCTCACCGACACTCATTCCCTCCTCTCAACCTTCCAATCAGCCAATGGTCTCCTCCCCCAATCCCCCCCCCCCCCCTTCCCCCGCCTCAGCCCATCATTCCTGCTCCTTCGTGCACAAAAGAGATCAAGGAAGATCAAAGCGAGTCCAGATTCCGTCTCATTACGCAATGTTATCACAACTCGTTTTCCTTCCGTGCCGCCTCTGTCATTCCTGCCACTGCTCGCCAGATCCGCTTTCGTCTCTCCTTTATGTTGCCTTCCTCATCATCGTCCCCGTTATCTGTCTCATCTGTGCTATCCTAGCGTGTCCCGTCTCCCTGTTAGGGTTTTTGCGCCCCAGTGTTTCGCTTCCATTTCCTTGGCTGAAGCGCAGTAAACACGAGACAATAGTGAATGACAAACAAGGACACGGATGACAGAGACAGAAAAGGGAAAGGATTTGTTTGGATAAAAAAATTAAAACCTTATTTTGTCGGTGGATTCTACAACAATTTAAGAGCTACGCAAACCAACCGTTGTTTTGTTTGTATGTGTGAGAAAGTGTGGGAGTGAGCTAGTGTGTGTGTGTGTGTGTGTGTGTGTGTGTGTGTGTGTGTGTGTGTGTGTGTGTGTGTGCTTGTATCTGTGTTGTGTACTTGTATCTGTATGTACGTGTGTACGTGTATGCATGTGCATGTCCCTTTGTGTGTGTGTGGGTGGGTGTTTGTATCTGTGTGTATGAATCTGTGTATGTTTATGTGTGTACATGTCCCTTTGTGTTTGCTTTTATGCATGTGTGTGTGTGTGGGTGTGTGTGTGAATGCGCGCCTGTGTGTGTATGTGTTAGTGGTACTATGCGACTGTGCGTGCATTCGTGCGTTTGAGTGTGTACAAGAATACACGTCTGCGTCTGTTCTTCCACGTGTGACAACAGCGATGCCTCCTTTTCCACGCACATCAAGCAAGGGACGCAAGCTGGGTCCATAATATCATGTACTGTATGTAGAGCTGACTCGTCCTGCCCGCGGTTGTCCAAGAGACGGTATTCACACTGCATATTGCCTCGCGGGATCATCGTCAGTCATCAAACACCATGCGAGGAATACTGCACACCTTAAAGGACAGCGAGTGGCGGTTTTGAATTATCTATTGAGGCGTCCATGCCGTTGATCGATTCAGTGGGGGCATGCATGAGGCGCCACCTGCCCTGCCCTGCCCAAGTGAAGCATGGTTTGCCTTGTCGCGAAACTACACATGCAGACCTTTCAGTGTGATGGCTTGTGCAACGGATGATGTCACCACATGCAACCTGACTTGTGCATTGATGCGCGTGTGTGGATTTAGCAAGGCTGAGTATGAAAGGATTCATAGCTTATTATGAGACAGTTTTGATCCTAGAGGGAGTTTAAACCCGTTGTGGTCTCCGATAGGAAGTAATCATGACCAGTTGCCTACTAGCCGAGGGGGACTGTTCAATAATCATTGGCAAGAGCTCGCCATGGCACGATTTCGCGGTCATGGGTTTGGCCCGAGACCGACTCATATGGCTTTTGTTTGTTCTATCGAACCGTTCACGAGACCCCCGCGCTCTCTCTGTTTCCCCTGGCTGTTCTTTGACGTTCGATCTGCTGGTTTCTCAGGGCGAGCTATCACCTAGGCTATGAAGTTTGTCGAGTACACAGTGAAACTCTATGTAAGGCTATTGCAGTGGAGGCACCATGCGGGGACTGAGTCGTCAGTCTTGTATACATAGCTTTCGCACGCCGCCCTTGAGAATAGGCCTATGCGGGTGCGTATGATCAGCTTGGAAAGAAGGCCACGGCAGACTTCAGGAAAGGGTCCACTGAGAGAAGTTAGATTGTACACCATCTGTTCTAGAACTGCAAAATTATTTCATCCCCTGGCGATACAACCAGTTACCTTTGTTCATATTATATTACCTTTGTTCATATTATATTACCTTTGTTCATATTATATTACCTTTGTTCATATTATATTACCTTTGTTTGTAACTTTTGTCATGCTTTGGGAAGTCTCTGTCGTAAACAGCCAGTGCCTAGTGCCGTTGAAATGTAACCTTTAATTTCCATAGTTTTGATGAATGAAGTATGTGTTATGTTATCCTGTGCTATGTTAGGCTATTCTATGCTATGATATCATATGCCATGCTATGCTATCCTATGCTGTGCTATGCTGTGCTATGCTGTGCTATGCTATCCTATGCTATGCTGTGCTATGCTGTGCGATGGTATCCTATGTTGTATCCTATGCCATGCTATGCTATGCTATGCTATGCTATGCTGTGCTATCCTATGCTATGCCATGCTATGCCATGCTATGCAATGCTTTGCTATGCTATGCTGTGCTATGCTGTGCTATCCAATGCTATGCTATGCTATGCTATGCCATGCTATGAAATCCTATCCTATCCTATGCTATGCTATGCTATGCTATAAAGTCCTATCCTATGCAATGCCATGACATCCAATGCTATGCAGTGCAATGAAATCCTATGCTACGCTATGCTATGCTGTGCTGTGCTGTGATGTCCTATGCTGAGCTAATGCTATGCTGTGATATCCTATGCTGATCAATGCTATGCTATGCTATTAAATCCTATCATATGCAATGCTATGCTATCCAATGTTATGCAGTGCTATGAAATCCTATGCTATGCTGTGCTGTGATATCCTATGCTGAGCTATGCTGTGCTATGCTATGCTATGCCATGCTATGTTTTGTTCTGTCGTGTTAAGTCTCAAAGTCAAAAAGTAGTTCAAAACAGAGCTGACATCCAGGAGTACTGTGACGTGTTGGATGTG
>JAWQFJ010005895.1:0-16206 GCA_034096865.1 Theodoxus fluviatilis | reverse complement strand
AATTGGAAGGTTCTTGAGGGCGTGTGGAGCTGTTAGCTTTCAGCAGGATTGTTCTTTAAGACACCAGGTTGTCCTGAACACCAGCCTGGAAAAAACAACAACAGCAACAGAAAGACAGAAAGAAAGACAGGAAACTTACTGATCTTTCGTGCCGAGACCATACTTCAACAGTTTGAAACTGGGGTTGCCCACGTATTTTTCTTGCAATTCCGCGAAAAATGCGGGCACGGGTTCCAGAATGATGAAGTTGCACCCGAACAAGGCGTAGAGAACCCTGGAGTCAATCCCACGGAACCCGCCCACTTCCAGGACCGTACTGCGATAGAAAAGTATGAAAATGCATGAGAAAAAGACAACACATAAGAGTTTCACTGTTCCATGGATTGAGTGTCACTGTGCTGCAAACGTTATCGCACTACATGGATTGAGTGTCACTGTGCTGCAAACGTTATCGCACTACATGGATTGAGTGTCACTGTGCTGCAAACGTTATCGCACTACATGGATTGAGTGTCACTGTGCTGCAAGCGTTATCGCACTACATGGATTGAGAGTCACTGTGCTGCAAACGTTATCGCACTACATGGATTGAGTGTCACTGTGCTGCAAGCGTTATCGCACTACATGGATTGAGTGTCACTGTGCTGCAAGCGTTATCGCACTACATGGATTGAGTGTCACTGTGCTGCAAACGTTATCGCACTACATGGATTGAGTGTCACTGTGCTGCAAACGTTATCGCACTACAGAACACTTGGAGGACGCAAACCTCCGCCAAGGCAGCCACAGTCGTGGAGGTATCACAGCACCTCTTCCACGACCTGTATAATTCAGGCCGCATGCTCTGCTAGCCAGGCCTGACGCTGCGAAGTTTAGTCCATTTATAGCGCCTGCTAGCGGTCCCTGAGTGTGGACGCACACGCCGTTTTGGAAAAGTACAACCTCAAAGAAAAATGTCATCGCCGTAACCTCCAGCTTTTAATGGATTATTCGCTGGGTGACACACCCTCCTTCCCACAATTATCCCTCCCTCCCTCCCTCCAAACGTCCCTCCCTCCCTTCCTCCCTATATCCCTCCCTCCCTCCCTCCAAACGTTCCTCTCTCCCTCAAGTATCCCTCCCTCCCTCCCTCAATTATCCCTCCCTCCCTCCAAACGTCCCTCCCTCCAAACGTCCCTCCCTCCCTCCTTCCTCCATCCATCCACCCACCCACCCCTCCTTCACTCACCCCCTCCCTCCCTCCAAACGTCCCTCGCTCCCTTCTTCATCCATTCATCCATTCGTCCGTCCATCCATCCATCCACCCACCCACCCACCTATCCATCCATCCACCCATCCATCCACCCACCCATCCATCCACCCACCCATCCATCCATCCATCCATCCATCCGTACATCCATCCATCCATCCGTCCGTCCGTCTATCCATCCACCCACATACCCATCCATCCATCCATAATCCATCCACCCATCCATCCATCCACCCACCCACCCATCCATCCATCAATCCATCCATCCAACCATCCATCCATCCATCCATCCATCCATCCACCCATCTATCCATTCACCCATCCACCCACCCATCCATCCATCCATCCACCCATCCATCCATCCATCTGTCCGTACATCCATCCATCCATCTGGTGATACGCTCCTACTGTGCAAAATCACCGTCAGGAAAACCAGCAGCCCCTGAGTGTGAAGCGCATATGCCTGCATACCACCAAAGCACTGCGATAAAATCGTTTTTAATTGTTATATTTCAAAAACAAGATGATAGATTATCTCCAAATGTAATGGTTTGTTCCGTGGGTACAACCCTGACCCATTCTGTAAACCCGAGTCACGTGACTCTGGCACAGTTCGCAATGAATGCGTAATAGACTTGACCCTTCGCATTACCGCATTGCGACAAAAATCGTTCGTTTTGATATCTCTTTCTCTGCACTTTTTACAGAAATCATTCAGATGTCAAAATTTGTTTTCATTTCAACGCAAACATTTTATTTTATCGAATAAACGCTTGTTTAATCAGTTTATTGTCTCAACAAGAATAAGTTATGAGTTTTGTGCGAAATATTCTTAGAACTACTTTAACGGCGTATGTCAGGGAGCAGATCGGCTATCGCACGACCCTCTCATGTGACCTCCATTTGCATAAATTGGACGAAAACCTTCCATCACGTGATGTCAACTGGGCTAGAGACACTTTCGCCGGTAGGCGAAGTCTCTAGTGAACGAGAATGACCCTGACCTTGCAGCAAATTTCATCAGAAGCCGTTGTGAGCGGTTTGAATTATTTTGTACACAGAATAGCCAGCAAACTAACCATCCAAGCGACTACAAAACGCTACCTCCATGGCGGCCGTGAACGTCACAGCGGGGGAGATCAAAGCGACTCTTTTGACGCGCACCCCTCGGGTGGGTCTCGGGTAAAAACAAACATGGCGTGGGCTGCTGGTGAGAACAGACCCACCGCATCTGTCGTCCTGATTCGTCAGAAGAGAACAACATGAAACATCGTGACCTGGTTTGCACTTAGTCTAACTGGCTCTCGTGATTTTCGTGATCAATGGTCTTTCATAGCCTATAAAAGCTAATATCCTATCAAAACATTCATTCATTCATTCATTCATTCTGCGTCTACCCACTCGATTAGTGACAGGCGGATGACTAGGGAAACTGTACTGACTCGCTAAAACGGCAATCAACACCTGTCAATTGTTTAATCAGTGGCGTTACATAGCCTTCAGAAGTTAATGGGTTGTAAAAATATCTCAACATCGTTCCATCCTGGCATGCATTCATTCATCCATGAATCCAACCACCCATTCATCCATCCAACAACCAACCAACCATTCATCCATCCATCCATCCATCCAAACATCTATCATCCATCCAACCATTCATACATTCATCAATCCATTTATACATCCACCCGTTCATCCATCCATCCAACCAGCCAACCAATTATTCATCCATCCATTTATCCTTCCATCTATTCATCATCTATCCAAACATCTATCCATCCAACCATCAATTCATCCATCCGTCCCTCCATCCATCTATCCATCCGTCCGTCTATCCAAACATCCGTCCATCCAAACATCTATCCATCCATCCAAACATCTATCCATCCATCCATGAATTCATCCATCCAAACATCTATCCATCTATGTATTCATCTATCCATCCATCAAAACATCTATCCATCCATCTATTCATTCATTCTTTCATCCATTCATCTAAACATCTATTCATTCATTCAACCATTCATCCATCCAAACATCTATCCATTCATCCATCCATCCAACTTTCCTTCACAGCGGGTTCAAAGGTCCAGTGGTACCTGTTTTTATTGAGGAAAGTGTGTCCCTTAGTCCTGTCCAGCTCCATGGATCCATAGGAACCGGAAATGATGAACTTCTGTGTCCTGAATGTGGCCATGCATGTCTCCATGGCAACCGCCTCCTGGCATGCACACATAGCGTCCTTTCGTGAGATGAGGGACTTGGGCAAACATGCAGAGTACAGAAGACAGGCGGGCAAGCAGGTAGGATGGCAGGCAGGCAGATAAGCAGACAGGCCTAAAAGACATACAGACAGGCAGGCAGACAAGTAGGCAGACACATTGACAGACAGACAGACAGATATACAGACAGACAGACAGACAGACAGCCAGACAGACAGACAGACAGACAGACAGACAGACAGACAGACAGACAGACAGACAGACAGACAGACAGACAGACAGACAGACAGACAGACTGACTGACTGACTGACTGAGAGACTGACTGACGGACGGAGGACGGGCAACCAGCCAGCCAGTCAGAGACAGCCAGCCAGAGACAGCCAGCCAGCCAGACACTCAGACACACAGACAGACACACGGACGGACGGACGAACGGACAGACGGACGGACGGACGGACAGACGGACGGACGGACGGACGGACGAACGAACGGACGGAGAGACAGACAGAGAGACAGATGGACACACGGACGGACGGACGGACGGACGGGAAACCAGCCAGCCAGCCAGTCAGAGACAGCCAGCCAGAGACAGCCAGCCAGCCAGACACACAGACACACATACACACGGACGGACGGACGAACTGACAGACGGACGGACGGATGAACGGACCGAGAGACAGAGAGACAGATGGACACACGGACAGACAGATGGAAGGACAGACAGACGGACGGACGGACGGACAGACAGACGTACAGACGGATAGTCAGACAGACGGACGGATGGGCAGACGGACAGACAGACAGACTACACCGTACCAGACTCTATGTGTGTGCATCAAAGAAATCACGTGATGCTACATCACCGGAGATGACGAACCCTTACTTACTTCAGATGAAATGGAAGTCGCGATGTACTGTCCACAACTTGTGTGCCCTCTTGTAAGATTAGGGGAGGGAGCACTCCCCGGAACTTCAGCCAACGGGCGATGGAGTAAGGGCGTATTCGATAGGAAGTAAACATAGACCAGAACAATGAAAACTCCTCCGAACACTAATCCGAGGAGCAAACACCCTGCTCGCATCTCTGCTGAGGACTGCCGAGGACTGCCGAGGACTACCGAGGACTGCCGAGGACTGCCGAGGATTGCCGAGGACTACCGAGGACTGCCGAGGATTGCCGAGGACTGCCGAGGACTGCCGAGGACTACTGAGGACTGCCGAGGACTGCAGAGGACTGCCGAGGACTGCCGAGGACTGCCGAGGACTACCAAGGACTGCCAACAGAAAGGAGCAATACCGTCTTTACCGTCATTCTGGCAACGAAGACTGTTCATGATTTTTCCAGTAGAAGGTTCTCGATAGTGCACAGAAGGACGCTCGAGGTTGGTCTCCCAGGACTGTACATATATGCAATCCAAAGCAATCCAAAATTGCATTTCCGGTCTCAATTATGCTGTTGAAAAGATTGTAGTTCAGTTCACTTCACTTCACTTGTCCCGTAGTCTGGACGACCGTTGGGGCACCACAGATGATCTGGCAACCAGTTCTCTCCATTCCTCTCGCCTCTCGGACTGTCTCAAGGCTTCGCTGAGCCTCATCCCTGTCCATTCTGAGACGTTGTCCTCCCATCTGTTCCTTTGTCTGCCTCTCCTCCTCCCTCCTTTTACTGTGCCTTGTAACACAGTCTTGGCAAGCCCTGACGATCGTGAGACGTGCCCATACCACTTTAGTTTGCGTCTTTTCACAGTGGTCAGTAGTTCTTCATGGGGCCCGATGGCTTGCCTAATTTTGTAGTTATCATACGCAAAGCCCAGCCAATCACTGTCAGTTCTTGTGATGTTTGCTTGTGTGGCTATGTTCTTTTTAAACTTTGTAAAGCGCTTTGTGCACGGAAAGCGCTATATAAATATATTCATTATTATTATTGTAATGAGTCCGTTTCCAAAACCAGACGTCCCCTGCTTTATCATCCCGATGTCGATGCCGACTCCTGTGAGTACAGCGACCACTCACAAGTAACACCGGAAATGCCCTTGGGATTGTTTAGAGAAACCCGCATCTGCTGATGGAGAGAAGGAAGACGAGGAAGAGAAGGAAGACGAGGAAGAGAAGGAAGACGAGGAAGAGAAGGAAGACGAGGAAGAGGAGGAAGACGAGGAAGACGAGGAAAAGGAGGAAGACGAGGAAGAGGAGGAAGACGAGGAAGAGGAGGAAGAGGAGGAAGACGAGGAAGAGGAGGAAGAGGAGGAAGAGGAGGAAGACGAGGAAGAGGAGGAAGACGAGGAAGAGGAGGAAGACGAGGAAGAGGAGGAAGACGAGGAAGAGGAGGAAGACGAGGAAGACGAGAAGGAAGGCAAGGACAAGATCAAGGAGAGGTTCAGGGAGGAGGAGGACATGCATAAGAAGGAGAAAGACGAGAACAAGGAGGTAGAGAACGCGAGTCATTTTTAATCTTCGGGAATTCGGCGGTCTATCTGTCATCTACATATTCATATTACACCACACAAAGCCCATCACACCACACCACGCTCCACTACTCCATGTAGACCACACCACACAATACAATGCCATTCCAAACCACACCACACCACACACACTACACCATTCTACACAGACCACACCACACAGTACCATGCAATACCAAACCACACCACACCACACAGACCACACCACATACTACCACGCCATACCAAACCACACCACACACACTACACCACTCTACACAGACCACACCACGCAATACAATGTCATACCGAACCACACCACACAACACACACTACACCACTCTACACAGACCACACCACACAATACAATGCCATACCAAACCCCAACACACCGCGCTACAGCATTCTACACAGACCACACCACACAATACAATGCCATACTAAACCACACCACACCACACACACTACACCACTCTACACACACCACACCACACCACACCACTCTACACAGACCACACCACACAATACAATGCCATATCAAACCACACCACACCACACACACTACACCACTCTACACACACCACACACACTACACCACTCTACACAGACCATACCACACAATACAATGCCATATCAAACCACACCACACCACACACACACTACACCACACTACACAGACCACACCACACAGTACCATGCAATACCAAACCCCAACACACCACACTACAGCATTCTACACAGACCACACCACATAATACAATGCCATACCAAACCACACCACACCACACTACACCATTCTACACAGACCACACCACACAGTACCATGCAATACCTAACCACACCACTCCACATACACTACCACACACACTACCACGCCGTACCATACCAAACCACACCACACTACACCACTCCATATAGACCACACCACACAATACAATGCCATTCAAACCCCAACACACCACACTACACCATTCTAGAGAGACCACACCACACAGTACCACGCAATACCTAACCACACCTCTCCACATAGACTACCACACACACTATCACGCCATACATTTCTCAACCACACAACACCACATCACATTACACCACTCTACACAGACCACACCACACACTACCATGCCACAATACCATACCAAACCACGCAATACCGCACCACACTACACTCTACACAGATAGCACAACAACATACCACAGTACACCACTCCACACAACATCGCATTATAGAACACCACACCACACCACGCAGCATTGCACCACACAACACAACACCACACTACACCACTCCATACAGACCGCACCACATCACACTACACTACACCACAGCACACTTCACCACACCATATCACTCCACACAGACCACACCACATCATTACACGCCACACCAAACAGATCTAACAACTCCACACCCCACACCACTACGCAACATCAAACCATACAATAACACAACACACAGATGTGCGCCATACCAAACCACACAACACAACACTACGCAACATCAAACCACACAGTATCACAATACCCAACACCACGCCATACCAAACCTCATAACACCACCCTACACTATGAAACATCAAACCACACAATATCACAATACACCACACCACGCCATATCAAACAATACCACAACACACCACTCTGCACCATAGTCCATACCAAACCACACCACACAACTCTGCACTATAAAACATCAAACCACACAATACCACAACACACACCTGTGCACCATACCAAACCACACACCATAACACAAAACTGTTCTTTCTTTCTTTCTTTCTGACTGCTAATATGATTTTGCATTAATTTCACCCTACACTTGCATTTCGATCTTTACGAACATTTGAAAATCAAGGGAAGTAACTCTTAACTACGCGAACTTAAGAGAACATCAGTGCTAAGTCTGTTGCAATGATCATACTTCGTGCACGTCTCTCGCTCTCCTCTGTGTGTGTGCGTGCGTGCGTGCGTGCGTGCGTGCGTGCGTGCGTGTGTGTGTGTGTGTGTGTATGAAACGGACTATTTTGATGAGACTCGTTCTTGATCCAGCATGTGAGCGCGCCCACACACTACAGAGCAGAGCAAACCCCAAATGTTTTAGATTTGATTTTTACCAACGAACAGGCAATGATTGGCACTATTAGGCATGAGGCCCCGTTGGGCAAAAGTCACCACCAGACACTACACTTTGGTCTCAGATGCTATGCAGAGAAGAAACTGGTGAATAGTTCCTGTTTCAACTACGCTAAGGGGGACTACGACAAACTAAGGGAGAGTATTGATTCTCAAAATATTATGGCTGATATTAGAGACATGAGTGTGCACCAGGCTTGGTCTGCAGTTAAGGATACTGTTATGGCAGCAGTGGAGAAGAGTATACCCAAAGTGAGGGTTGGAACTGGGAAAAATCGGCCTCTATGGATGAACAATGAACTCATGGCTAAGATTTAGAAAAAGAAACAGGCATACAGGAAGTACCTACAAACCCGGGAAGGCACAGATTATCTGAACTATACCAGGGCCAGAAACCAAGTCAAAAGTAGCGGCAGAGCCGCAGTTAAATCACATGAAAATAATATTGCCAGGAATGTGAAACAGAATCCAAAAGCGTTCTTCTCATATGCTAAGAGTAAACTTAGAACAAGAGAGGGTATTGCAGACCTAAGAGACGGCCAGAAAGTCTCCTCGGATGAGGGGAAAGCTAACCTTTTAAACACTTTTTTCAGCAGTGTATTCACGGAGGAGGACTTGAATAATATTCCGACATGCGAAAGTGTTGAGATAGACTCGACATTAAGTGACATAGAAATCAGCCCTGCGAAAGTGTGTGAACGCCTAACAGCTTTGAACCCGAATAAGTCATCGGGCCCAGATGGCTTCCACCCACGCATTCTAAAGGAACTAGCTCAAGAGCTGTCAGAACCATTGGCCCTTGTCTTTCAGAAATCTTTAAGTGAAGGTGCACTCCCATTAGACTGGAAAGAAGCGCAAGTTACTCCCTTGTTTAAAAAAGGGGAAAAAGATATGCCAAACAACTACAGGCCAGTCAGCTTGACAAGTGTAGTGTGCAAACAGCTAGAATCCCTGGTGAGGGATGACGTTTCTAGGCATTTGGTTGCAAACAGTCTACTGTCAAGTTTTCAGCACGGTTTTGTGTCAGGTCGGTCCTGCACCACCAACCTATTGACTACACTAGAGAAATGGACTCAGATGATTGATGATGGTTTGCCAGTGGATGCTATATACTTGGACTATGCTAAGGCCTTCGACGCAGTACCGCATGAACGACTTTTGAGAAAAGTGGAAGCACTGGGAATTGGCGGTAAGATTCTCAGTTGGATCAGAGATTTTTTGTCGGATAGGAGGCAGAGAGTCAGAATTAATGGTGTACTATCAGATTGGTCAGCTGTGAAAAGCGGGGTGCCTCAGGGGAGCATACTCGGTCCGATTCTCTTTGTGATGTTCATTAACGACCTTCCCGATGCAGTGGAAAGTATGTGCTCCATGTATGCGGACGATACCAAACTGTACAGATCTGTAGAAAAGGAGGAAAATGGCGTAAAGTTGCAAACAGATCTAGATGCTCTGGTGGACTGGGCGGACAGGTGGCAAATGCGCTTCAATACGGACAAATGTAAGGTGCTACACCTAGGTAAAAACAATTCTAAAAGAAAATATGAAATGAGAAAACATGGCAGTCAAGAAAGGGTGACGCTTGAAGAGACTTGAGTGGAGAGGGACCTGGGAGTGCAGATAGATAGTGAGCTGAAGTTCTCCCAACACATTGAAACGCAGGTTAACAAAGCAAATAGACTATTGGGTCTCATCCGGCGATCATACGAACACTTGGACTGTGAATCCATGAGGCTACTGTTCATAGCACTAGTACGACCGCACCTAGAGTTTGGAAATGTAGTATGGGCACCCTATCTGGAAAGAGACAAAAAACTCGTTGAGACAGTACAGAGGAGGGCCACAAAAATAATTCCGGGATTGAAGGATCTCACATATGAACAACGACTTGTCAAGATGAGGCTCCCTAGTCTGTGCTACAGAAGAACTAGAGGTGACCTAATAGAAGTGTACAAGTATACTCACGGCATGTACCAGATTGGACAGAATCTGTTTTCCTGCGATGACAATAGTGTCACAAGAGGTCACGCCTACAAGCTCAAGAAAAACCGATGCAATACGGCTTTACGACAGCATTTCTTCACCCAGCGAGTTATAAACATGTGGAACAGCCTCCCGAATAGCGTAGTTGAGGCACCGAGCCTGAACTCGTTCAAGAACAGAGTGGACAAGCATCTACAAGGATATATATATATATATATATATATATATATATATATATATATATATATATATATGTTCAAGCTGGAGGAACCACTGGCGCAGATGATGCACAGCAATTAGGCCTTTTTTCTATCTTTTTCTTTATCTCACAAGTGTTATAGACTAGGCCTGGTAAAAGACCAGCTAGTATCCATAAGAACAATAAAAATACAGCCAGAGAACCACCAGAATCGGCGATAGGCCCTGGACGCCTAAGCAAGCCGAAGAATTCTATTCTATTCTATTCTATTCATGACGTTAGCTATAAATGGGGTTGATGAGAGTTACCTCCCCATCTAAACGGTACAACGCTAATCGAGATCGAAATGCGAGAGATACGGTAGAATTAATGCAAAATACGCAAATTTTGCGGCGTTTTAGCGGTTAGAAAGCATGAAAACTATGATCCTAATTCACTTGAGTTAAGGAGGATAGTGGAATAGACCTAAGGCAAGGTGAGGTTTTCTAAATTAAAAAAGATTTTAAAATCTTGGCACACAAAAGTTTAAAACTAAAAGTCACGTGCACCCCCGCCAAGAACAAATGTGAACGCACGCACACACCAATCAACACAACCAGCACACAAAACTGCATCGAACCAAATCATTAAAAACGATCGTTTCACAAACTTACAGAAGCCTTCTTCCTTGAACTGAGCGAAGATGAAACTCTCAGTTCCTATAAAATAGATGCTTTCCCGCCGAGGTGACGTTGAAAGTGACGTCATAAAATTGAGTTGTCATCGACAGTGGGATTTAGACGCCAGGGCATTTAGAAAAATAAAAACGAACGTTCTTATTGTTTTATTGATCACTCGCTCTTAAACGATTTGTATGTGTAAACTTGAGAGCGCTTTGAGAGCGCAAAAAATCCACCAAGGAAACAAAAACTACTCCTCCATAGCCGTATATTTTAATTTCTTTCTTATTAATTCAGGCAGGATTTTCTGCTAGCAAGGCCAAGGCCGCGTTGCCTACGCTAGGTACCTTTCTCGAGGGCAAGCCGAGAGCGAGGCAAGGAGCGCGTTGCCTACGCTAGGTACCTTCCTCGAGGGCAAGTCAAGAGCGAGGCAAGGAGCGCGTTGCCTACGCTAGGTACCTTCCTCGAGGGCAAGCCGAGGGCGAGGCAAGCATCGAAAGGCGTCTAAGAAACGGCCAATCATCAATAGGCAAGGCGGAAGTTCCAGAAAACAAGGCTACGTCCTGGCGCCAGAGTCGGTGAAGAAGTTGCCGACAGACAAAATAACTGACGATGCAGACATCACAGCAGTTTTACACCAGGTAGAACATGCCGAGGTGACATCTCGAATGGCACGGGAACTTTTTCAACGACAAAAAAAGCAACACGGGTTCAACTATAGACAATTTTGTCAAAAATGTTGCACCTCGATTCATTTCGATCAGTTCAAGAAACCTAATACATAGAGTGTACGTGTTTGCAAACGATAGCAATTTTGTTTCGGCAGTGTATGTCCAGAAATAAACTATACACCTATTCCTCAAAATATACAAAATTGCCACTCGAACAGCAAATAGTTCCGTGTCATACACTTTTCCATTCTCGGACACTGAGATAGTGAGAAGCAACTTGCAGGCATTGTGGTCTATCAGCGGCAGCCTAATTGGGCTGAATGAGTCGAAGTCGGAAACATTTGCGGACACTGTACCCCAGTTTTGAAATCTCGGCCTTACAGTCACGTGACTCGCACGCCCAGTGAGTTATGCTAAGATCCGGTCGCGTTAATGTATCTGCGTTTTGTGACAAACGTCTTGCTCAGCGGTACTGTACTTCATGCACCTTAACGGTCCGCGTGATTCAGGTGTAATCTTAAGCTAAACGACGTTTATAAATGTCCGTTCTCGCGAGAAATGCCGAGATTTGAAACTGGGATACAGTGTCCCCGAATGTATTCGACTTCGACCTTTTCAGCCCTAATTGGTACGGTCTCCGCCATTTTGGTTCATCCAGACCTCAGCAGCGAGACGCAGCGAGGGACCTCCGAAGCAACCTTGGCCTCACTCCGTTACTGTGAGCGAGACGAGTAGGCAACGCCCTAGCCCTCGATATTCTCTCGAGATTTCTTGCCTAACAAACGCGCCCCAGGTCGCGTAGTGAGCTAGCTGGCTTTTTCAGTTCGATGCACTCTCTGACCCAAAGTTTCCGCAGAATAAAAGTGCAAAAGTGAAGACCAGTAGAAGAATGCGTACGTTCACCTGTCGCTGTTTGACCATTTCAAAAGTAGTGAAATTAACATTTTCTCGTTTTTATTCCACCCACACTGTACCTGAGGTACTCTGTCAGATCGGACAGAGTACCTCAGTTTGAAATCTCGGCATTATGAACGAGAACGAGACCGCAGCCGCCACCCCGCCTGACTGACTTCGCACGCCCGGGGAGTTATGCTAAGATCCGGCCGCGTTAATGTATCTGCGTTTTGTGACAAACGACTTGCTCGGCGGTACTTTACTCCATGGACATTATTCACGCGAGATACTTCCGGTTTTCAAATCGAGGCAGACTGGGCAAACTTAATGGCGTCTTCTATGGCCAGCACCAGTACCAGTACATGGAGTGGAAATCTCCTTCATGTGCCTCCATTCTCGCATGGAAATGTGGAAGTATGGGCAAGTGATGTTGCCAAAATACCCAGCAGAAAGAAAGGGAAAGGCTACGAAAAGTTCATCGAAGGATTTGTGCATGACATCGAAGGTAAAACAGGTTACCCTTCTCTCTTGTAGATCTAGTGTTGATCATAATGAATGGTGTTTCTTGAAATAAGGTCAGTAAGCCTATATGTTAATTTATTACGCTAATATAACCATGGGCTGTCTTTACAGATAGTTTCTTATATCTGATCATATACTTAATTTTGAGTCAGTTTGTGTTTGCTCTTCGTCGTTGTTCATCGCTTGATGCAAGTAAACTTCCTGTCTTAACATGGCTCTTTGCGCAGCTAAATAGATTAATAAAAATAAACAAGTAAACTTCAAACTATGGCAAGGAGCAGATCATAATTTTGGTGGTGGTAGTAGTAGTAGTAGTAGTAGTAGTAGTAGTAGTAGTAGTAGTAGTAGTAGTAGTAGTAGTAGTAGTAGTAGTAATAGTTGAGAGGCTAGATGTAGGCCGTGAAGCCTGCACATCAAACAATCATCGTCACGCAATCACACATACCCGATCTTCAATCATAACACATGTACAGCATTTACAGCATAATATGATTAAAATACGTTCACCAGTAAAAGGTCCAACACAAATATTCCTAAGGTTGTATTAAAATCTTAGCAGAGGGGTAAAACATCAACTGGTATCGGATAAGATCACTCGTAGTGTAATACTGTAATGAAGGTCACGTTTTACATCACAAACATGTGCGCTCCTCGTGAGGCACTATCTGAAGCCTTGTCGCTTTTATTCATATCTCAAGTTGTAGAAATGACTTTATTTCGTAAGAAGTGTAGTTGAGTTGATGAAAAGATATAACAAATATAGTGTTTTTTATGAGGATCTTGAATGTTCTGGTTAGATGATTTAACTTTTTTTTGCTTTTACAAGACCTAGATCTAAGCTCTTGTTACCTAGACTTTTCTGCCAGGATCACGCCGAATCTTCCAGATCCATTGTTTCTTCTGCTTCTTGTCTGTGGGGAATTTGAAAAAGGACAATCGGGAGTTCTCGTCATATCGATCATCGTTCTCGCAATAAGGAACACAGCAGTGTCTATGTGATAATGAAGCCTTCGGTTTCGCCATATACGCTGGATGCCATTAAGTTTGCCCAGTCCGTCTCGTTTTCGATTTCAAAATGGCCGCTGCGTGAATAACGTCTATGCACCTTAACGGTCCGCGTGATTCGGGTGTAATCTTAAGCTAAGCGACGTTTATTGGCGCTGCGGAAATGGTCGAAGTCGGAAACATTTGTAACGTCGTTTAGCTTAAGCTTACACCCGAATCACGCGGACCGTTAAGGTGCATGGAGTACAGTACCGCCGAGCAAAACGTTTGTCACAAAACGAAAATACATTAACGCGGCCGGATCTTAGCATAACTCCAGGGGCGTGCGAAGTCAGTCAGGCGGAGTGGCGGCTGTGGTCTGAGCTGAACGCTATCATCGGTATGTCACGTGACTGTAAGGACGAGATTTCAAACTGAGATACTCAGTCCGATCGGATAGAATACCTCAGGTACAGTGTCCGGAAGTGTTGGCAACAACGACCATTTCAGCCTTACTACGTCACAACACGTGTTGCATGTGGCGACACTTATTCATATTCATGATGACATCGGTGTTCTATGCAAATGAGGGCCGGGCCTCGAAAGAGTGCGCAAGCACTGCTTGTGAAATTGGAACCGGAGGCACAGAAGTGCTGTCTCTTTGGCAGCCATGGTTGTGTTCGTGCATTGAGGAAAGAGAAGCGAGAAGAAACTGCGGTGCATACACCACTGCATAACACCGTAAGCAAGCTCTGTGGTAGTTTGCAGTCGCCGTCAGAGTCGCCAACACAGAAGGTAATTTCCTTGTGACACTAATGTCCGGTCAAGGCTTTTGCTAGTTAGGCCTCTTGCCTGTCGTGGAACTAATAGTTTCTTTCCGTGTGTGCAGTGGTGTGTGTGTCGTGGTGTGTGTGTGTGTGTGTGTGTGTGTGTGTGTGTGTGTGTGTGTGTGTGTGTGTGTGTGTGTGTGTGTGTGTGTGTGTGTGTGTGTGTGTGTGTGTGTGTCTGTGTGTGTGTGTGTGTGTGTGTGTGTGTGTGTGTGTGTGTGTGTGTGTGTGTGTGTGTGTGTGTGTGTGTGTGTCTGTGTCTGTGTGTGTGTGTGTGTGTGTGTGTGTCTGTGTGTGTGTGTGTGTGTCTGTGTCTGTGTGTGTGTGTGTGTGTGTCTGTGTGTGTGTGTGTGTGTGTGTCTGTGTCTGTGTGTGTGTGTGTGTGTCTGTGTGTGTGTGTCTGGATGTGTGTCTGTGTGTGTGTGTCTGTTTGTGTGTTTTGTGTGATGTGTGTGTGTGTGTCTGTGTGTGTGTGTGTGTGTGTGTTTGTGTGTGTTTGTGTGAGGTGTGTGTGTGTGTCTGTGTGTGTGTGTGTGTGTGTGTGTGTGTCTGTGTGTGTGTGTGTGTGTGTGTGTGTGTGTGTGTGTGTGTGTGTGTGTGTGTGTGTGTGTGTGTGTGTGTGTGTCTGTGTCTGTGTGTGTGTATGTGTGTCTCTGTGTGTGTGTGTGTGTGTGTGTGTGTGTTTGTGTGAGGTGTGTGTGTGTGTGTGTGTGTGTGTGTGTGTGTTTCGTGGGGGGTGGGGGGGGGGCGTGTGCTTGCACGGTGTGTATCCCTCCCTCACTCCTCTCGTTCTCCCTCTCTCTCTCTCACTCTATTTCTCTCTATATAAAAACCGCTGGCGCTGAACCTCCAGGTTTTGGCATATATTTTAAAAAGATCGGGTACGAACCCGCAACCTCTCGAGAAAAGAGGGGGGAAAAACACACACACACAAAAACACAAAAAACCAGGTCGGGTTCGAACCCACACCCTCTCGAAAAAAAGAGAGAAAAAAAGACGTTTTAGTGCAGAATCGAACCTGGTCACGCATGACCAAGAGTTCAACGCTCTAACAACTGTGCCATTGGAGAACTATATGATTGAGTGTTTGTAAAGCATTTATAACGTTCTTTTCCTTAAACCCCCCTAGGTTGGTATTTTGCACTGTAAATTGTAGAAAAATGGATGATAGTTCATGAAATGTGAGTGGTCTTGTACATTCTAGGATACTCAAGTTGGAGGGGCCGCGCGGTGGACAATTTTTACTGTAAAACGGTATTTTTTAAGCAAAGGCGATTTTTTTTCTGGGGAGGATCAGGCTGCAAAATTCTCGCACTTTTGCCCAGCACAAAATATTGTACAATCCTGGCGTGGTTTATGTCCGGCAACTGGTTTTTGTTGACAGACCACGAACTGTTTGGTATTTCATACAGATCTAA
>JAWQFJ010005894.1:0-12247 GCA_034096865.1 Theodoxus fluviatilis | reverse complement strand
GGGGGGGGGGGCAGACCCAGATACAAAGTTGAAGCCGGCGATTGAGCGAAACAGATGCAGACATGAACGTACACACAAACACAGAGGCACGCATGCACACACACACACACACAGACGCGTGCACGCACGCACACACACACACACACACAGGCAGTCACACAGCGGCAGAGGCACACACATACAACGAGGCACTCAAAGATAGACATCGTACACAGCACTTCAAGAAAGGCAGACACAGAAACTGATGCATACATATGCACGCAGACAACCACACACACATGTTTGTAAAGTGCGTCCTCCGAGCGAGCAGGCGAACACGATGCAGACATCGGCACTGACGCGTTTAGCCGTTTTCATCCCATCACTTTGATTTTTGCCAACACATTAAGAAAACATATAATAATCACAAAACAATTGTACGTACTATGATCCCACCGCTGCCACCAAATTTTAAAAAAAGAAAAGAAAAAAAGGGATGAGGGAATGCGAGAAGTATTTCACTGAAACCGCATGGAAAAGAGTAAGATAGTCTCAAGACAACACAGAGAATGACAATGAACAGCATGAATCATGGTAGTAAGGCTAATGTAAAACAAAAATGCAAATTATACTGATTATATCATAATAGAACATCATTAAGGAACAGTGAGTTTGCTGATATAATAATGAGTATGCCCCTTGCCACGCCAGTAGAATAGGATTGTCCAAACAAAGTTGCCACAAAACTTTGTAGAAACACAAGGAAAATTGAGTATGTGGATTACATTGATCACACTTACAATATCTAGACTAGAAAATCAAGCATAAATGCTATCCTCCGTAATGTAATAGTCGAGGCATTTAAAGAAAATTCAACAGTTTAAGTTGTGTTATTATATACAAAAGGGAAAAGCCCACAGTGAACTGGTAATACTTGTTGGAACTCAGAACATGGGGTGGTGATGCCAACATTCCAAATGACAACAGTGAATGGGTCACTCATTTGCCTATAGAACAGCAGTATAACTAGACAACTCCTGACGACCCAGCCCAAATGATAGAGTATCCATGGGGAATAACATCTACCAATTAAGCACCCAATAGTCCATGAGTAATCCAATCATGACTATTTCCCAGGAGCATTATATGAGTTACCGAATCACCTGATCCAGTGTAAGGCGACCAATTCACATGTATCTACCATACATTGCTCCACCAAGGCATTCTGACATACCATAATCAATTTACTGGTAGTGATGGGCACTTGAACACAGCAAAAGACCGCCAGAACTAAATTCCCAAATAGTCATAGTATAGAACTATCCCAACTACATGGAAACATTGCCTTCTCCAAAACCTCTGGTCCCTAACTCTGGAATCTCATGACAACATACTAACCCTACTTCTGGGTCAAATGCAAGTTTCCATTAATCACAGTCACAAGGGGAGGGGTACATGAATACACAACTTTGACAAACATTATCCATAGAATCATAGTACGTACAAAACAAGAACATCAGTAATAACATGAGATAATGCACACACCTTATGATAGGCTAGGTCATGAGGTAGTTCTTAGGTTATCATGGCATCTGGTCCTCAATTGACCTGTGAAATTCCCAAATGTTCTTAATATAACAACCATTATGCTAGAACACATGGTGCAAAACCGTAGAATAAAGAGCAATCATCAAAACAACATCAGCGCTCTTCACTAAAACCATTGGCCCTGAGGAAGATGGGCAAGATTCGTTCCGACGACCGCCACCCTCTGCACCAGGCATTCGCATCATGCGAACCCACTCGTGAGTCCTCACGTCGCCTGAGGTGATGGCCTGACAGAACAAGCCGGATGAAGGATTCGTTCCTCCCGACAGCCATCCGTCTCTTCAATGAGTCCCGGTGAATGGGTAGTATGCATGAAGATTGTGAGACTTGACGTGACTGTGGGACCAGGAGTGACGCGAACTGTGACTGAAGAGTGGGTGATGTGAACTGTGACTGTGAGGAAGAGTGATGAGAGCTGTGACTATGTGACCAGGATTGATGTGACTTTTGACGGAGGATTGGAGTGTTGTGAACTGGGACTATGAGGACTTGTAGTGCTGTGAACTGTGACAGGAAGGACTATGAATGGTGTGAACTATGTCTGTACCAACAAGGATGAACATGTGAGAGTGTGTGTGTGTGTGTGGGGGGGGGGGGGGGGGGGGGTGCATGCGTTATGCGTTGATGATCATGTATGTATGCTGTGTGAGTGTGGTGGTTGATGTGCATGCCTGTCTCTTGTTGGTCTTTCCTGTGATTGTGTTGTGATGCAGGGCTTGTACATGTGTTATGGTTGAAGATCGGGTATGTGTGATTGCATGACGATGGTTGTTTAATGTGCATGCTTGTGTCTTTTGTTCCTTCTGTAATTACTTGTTGCGATGTAGAATGGTTCTCTACTAAATTGAATTGCCTAATTGCCTATGATGTAGCGCTAAATGTGTCCTATCTTATTGTGTCTATCAGTTTACTATATCTGATGCGCGTGTTCAGTATGTATATTTACTGAAGTAACATGGTGTTATTACATTTGTAGAGTAATAAATTATGATACAATTGCATGCTATCTTATTTTATGGCCTATGATTAGTGTGTGGACTCCATAACTTGAGCGCTGTGATTGAGTTAATGTTGAACTTCTTGTAGTTGTACGTTTATGTTTTTGTATGTATGTATTATGTTTTTGTCACCAACAAAACAAATTTCCTTGTAAACAATGAGGACAATAAAGTATCTTGTATAGATCTTGTATCTTGTATCATTTACAATTACAGAGCACAAAATAGTAAAAACGTTTTCTAAGTTCTAACAAAGATCTAAGCAGCATAGGACTGAGAGAAACAACATAAAAAGTATTTCATCATTCTCCAGGGTTGACTACCGGTGTAGCGTAGCCGATAGTTCATCGTAGCCGGCAAGCTAGGGGAAGGGAGGGAATGGAAGGGGAATGGAAGGGGGAGGAAAGGGGGGGGGGGGGGGGGGGGGGCGGAAGGAAGAGAGGGGGCAAGCCACAAAGCAATGCCACGCTATCTGCACCTCCTGAGTCAGGCCTACGTCCGTAAGAGCAACTCTATCAGAAGGAAAAGTTTCTCTCAGCACCAGCAAAAATGGCGAAAAACACACTTCAACAATATTACAATACAAAAGTATGCAAGATGATGCTGACCGAACGAAAAACCAGGCTGAGGCAGTGGTGTTTCACACATTGACATTGCCCAATAGTCATTACCAAATAAGCCAATTTGGACCCACAATGTAGTAATAAACATCCACTTGAGAATAAGAACATCTTGATCATGATCATCTTTACCTTCTCAAGTCAAACTCAAAGCATAGAAGTTTCGAAAGGAACACTTTTTTTGTATTCCAAGTTTTCATTCAAAATAGCACCGAAACGCGTACAATCAAAAGTTTGAGCAGCAGTCGAAAGGCGAAAGGGACGCTAGAAAGGGTTCTAACACCGAAACGGGTACAATCATCAAAGTTTGAGCAGCAGTCGAAACGCGTACAAACTACAATCAAAAGTTTGAGCAGCAGTCGAACGGCGAAAGGAACGATAGAAAGGGTTCAGTCAAAAAAGTTTGGTAGGAGCTCTTTCGCCAGTATGATCGGAATTGCCGTCATCTCCATGGACGCTACCGCCATCTTGATGGACGTTATTTCCGTTACGCGCGAGTGTGGTATAACACGCGTTAAACATGGTCGAAAGGCACGCAGATTCTTACCATGGGCACGTTCATGCAAGGATAGGAAGGACAGCTTGACAAAACCGGATGCGGGTCGTTTCGTACCCAAGTCGATTCGTACCTAGTCGTTTCGTACCTTGGTAGTCGTTTCGTACCCGATAATACCGCCACTCCTCCTGACTGACTTCGCACGCCCGGGGAGTTATGCTAAGATCCGGCCGCGTTAATGTATCTGCGTTTTGTGACAAACGTCTTGCTCGGCGGTACTGTACTCCATGCACCTTAACGGTGCGCGTGATTCGGGTGTAATCTTAAGCTAAACGACGTTCCGAATGTTTCCGACTTCGACCATTTCAGCAGCGCCAACAAACGTCGTTCCGCAAATAAATGATCTCACCCAGATCGGTGACACTCTCTGCACTCTCATCCTGTACATATGTTGAGAATAAAGGCAGAACAATAAGCCACGCATACGAATTCAGTTATTCAGCTATTATGATGGGCATAAAGTGTATTAAAAATCCCGGGTACGAAACGTCTTCTAGAAAAGGTACGAATCGACTAAATGAGGTACGAAACGTCCAGGGTACGAAACGTCCAGGGTACGAAACGTACAGGCTATCACATGGTTACTATAGGCATTAATAACGATCACGTACACGCTTACATCCCAGAGAGAGGAAGCATCGTCTACTTACCTCTCCGGCTCTCGTACGCACTCTGGTGAACTCGTGTAAACACCCCAGTGCCGTGGCGTACACGTCGCCCTTCTCCTTCTTCCACGTGGCCTACGCCAAACTCTTGCTCCACCAAATCACTTGCTCTTGCTGTCCCGCAGAACGCAGGAACCGTTCGCTGCTCGTCTCAGACACTTAGAATGACACTTACTTAGACTGACACTTAGCCACTTAGGATGACAAAGTATTCAGGGATTATTGTGGCAACAATCCGATTCAAGCTACCGTCTTCTACTACCAACTCTCTCTCTATACCTTTGCAGACTCTTCTCTTGCTCGACCTCTTCCGTCTCTGTCTTTTCGCAACTGTCCCTAGCCGACCGTTACCCTTATCTCGCGTCACACTCTAATGACGGCATAATGCCTCCTAACAACCAATTACTATCTAGCAGTGAACGCCCTCTCCCGGCGACCTTGCGGTCTCGGGGAGGTAACTCTGAACTTCCTACCACACAATTTACCCTTACATGTTCTTCCGCTTGGACATGGAATCCTGAAATTATACTCTACTGTCTTTCAAAAAAGACCATCTTATCACATTTAAATTCCATAGTTAATAACACCAGACAACATAATAGCTTACAACCCTAACAAATTTACAATGATATTTAGTTTCTTTACTTCTAATTTAACAAAGAACAACACAAGATGATATACCTGCGCCCACTCTCTGAGACTATTTACAACAGAGAAGGGATGGGGATGGGTGCAACTTAAATATTCTCTGGCACTGGACAAGAGACCAACCACTGCCAGTGAGCTAAGGGAGGAAGCCTAACTCGTCGTCTGCTACATAGCACCTAAGAACATACATAGCCCGCGCATAAGTTTACAGGCTTCAGTGACAAAGCATCCACATTGTCACACAATCACAGCGAAGAATTTGAGAATAACAAAGAGAAGTATGCGAAGAAAAAGAAGACAGACTTGGTGTGGATGTAAAATTCACGTTCACCAACCTTTTGCAAGAGCAAGGAAACACATGCACCTCGTCAGTTGTCAAAATGGCGACAGCATCAAGATTACTAGTTAAGGGAGGTAAGTCTTCAAGCACACCAGTCGTGTTTGCATGGTGGACTCATCAGTCTGTACTTCGGGAATGAAATCTCTACCTTGAGAGGCAGAAGGACGAAGAGTGCGGACTGATAATGAGGCAGTGTTGATGTAACCGTGGTGGAGGAGTGGGAGTTGGTGTGGATTATTCTCTCCGATCCCTAAGTCTGGGGCGCGTTTGTTTGGCCCAAAATCTCGAGAGAATCGCGAGGGCTGAGCGTTTCCTACGTTCCTCGCTCATAAGGACGCACTCGCCGTGAAGGCGGGAGGCTGAGGGAGGTCCGGACCTCCCTCGATCCTTGCTTTCCTGAGAGGGTTTTGGAGGAATTTTAGTGAGCGCTCGTGTGTGTGTGTGTGTGTGCGCGCGCCCATAAATGTGCCACCTCAGCTTCCATGGTGTCCACCTTAATTGCTTCCCTGTGCTTGCTAGCTCTAGTTCCTACCACCCACCCCTCCCTCAACCCACCCACCCACATACACAATATGCACACAGGTTTGCAGACACGATCTACTCACAAATAAACACAATGCATTCTCTTTTCAAAAATTACTCTGTTCTGTAAACAGAAACATCAAATCAAACAGATTAAACACATTGAGAACACTAATATTCAATGAAATAATACTGGTCGACTTTCTTTGGTAACCACAAAACTAAATACATGTATTTCTAAACAAATGTCATTTCTTACAGTGAACTTCATGCTCTCAGGGCATTAAGCCCAAGGAGGTTGGGGCATTAGACCCCAACCTAAAGGCATTTTATCTCATTTAAAATGTAGAAAATAACTTACAAATGCATAGAATCCCATAGACAAATAAAGAAGCGTGGACAGCAACCGACATGTATTCTTTCTTGAGCATAGATGGCCCTGAAAAGGGCCGTTTGCAGGTGAACGTACAGCAAGGGGGGTAGAGCCTCACGCCCCGGGCCTCAGGGCCATCTATGCTCAAGAAAGAATACATGTCGGTTGCTGTCCACGCTTCTTTATTTGTCTATGGGATTCTATGCATTTGTAAGTTATTTTCTACATTTTAAATGAGATAAAATGCCTTTAGGTTGGGGTCTAATGCCCCAACCTCCTTGGGCTTAATGCCCTGAGAGCATGAAGTTCACTGTAAGAAATGACATTTGTTTAGAAATACATGTATTTAGTTTTGTGGTTACCAAAGAAAGTCGACCAGTATTATTTCATTGAATATTAGTGTTCTCAATGTGTTTAATCTGTTTGATTTGATGTTTCTGTTTACAGAACAGAGTAATTTTTGAAAAGAGAATGCATTGTGTTTATTTGTGAGTAGATCGTGTCTGCAAACCTGTGTGCATATTGTGTATGTGGGTGGGTGGGTTGAGGGAGGGGTGGGTGGTAGGAACTAGAGCTAGCAAGCACAGGGAAGCAATTAAGGTGGACACCATGGAAGCTGAGGTGGCACATTTATGGGCGCGCGCACACACACACACACACACGAGCGCTCACTAAAATTCCTCCAAAACCCTCTCAGGAAAGCAAGGATCGAGGGAGGTCCGGACCTCCCTCAGCCTCCCGCCTTCACGGCGAGTGCGTCCTTATGAGCGAGGAACGTAGGAAACGCTCAGCCCTCGCGATTCTCTCGAGATTTTGGGCCAAACAAACGCGCCCCAGACTTAGGGATCGGAGAGAATAATCCACACCAACTCCCACTCCTCCACCACGGTTACATCAACACTGCCTCATTATCAGTCCGCACTCTTCGTCCTTCTGCCTCTCAAGGTAGAGATTTCATTCCCGAAGTACAGACTGATGAGTCCACCATGCAAACACGACTGGTGTGCTTGAAGACTTGCCTCCCTTAACTAGTAATGTCGATACTGTCGCCATTTTGGCGACTGACGAGGTTAACGTGTTTCCTTGCTCTTGCAAAAGGTTGGTGAACGTGAATTTTACATCCACACCAAGTCTGTCTTCTTTTTCTTCGCATACTTCTCTTTGTTATTCTCAAATTCTTCGCTGTGATTGTGTGACAATGTGGATGCTTTGTCACTGAAGCCTGTAAACTTATGCGCGGGCTATGTATGTTCTTAGGTGCTATGTAGCAGACGACGAGTTAGGCTTCCTCCCTTAGCTCACTGGCAGTGGTTGGTCTCTTGTCCAGTGCCAGAGAATATTTAAGTTGCACCCATCCCCATCCCTTCTCTGTTGTAAATAGTCTCAGAGAGTGGGCGCAGGTATATCATCTTGTGTTGTTCTTTGTTAAATTAGAAGTAAAGAAACTAAATATCATTGTAAATTTGTTAGGGTTGTAAGCTATTATGTTGTCTGGTGTTATTAACTATGGAATTTAAATGTGATAAGATGGTCTTTTTTGAAAGACAGTAGAGTATAATTTCAGGATTCCATGTCCAAGCGGAAGAACATGTAAGGGTAAATTGTGTGGTAGGAAGTTCAGAGTTACCTCCCCGAGACCGCAAGGTCGCCGGGAGAGGGCGTTCACTGCTAGATAGTAATTGGTTGTTAGGAGGCATTATGCCGTCATTAGAGTGTGACGCGAGATAAGGGTAACGGTCGGCTAGGGACAGTTGCGAAAAGACAGAGACGGAAGAGGTCGAGCAAGAGAAGAGTCTGCAAAGGTATAGAGAGAGAGTTGGTAGTAGAAGACGGTAGCTTGAATCGGATTGTTGCCACAATAATCCCTGAATACTTTGTCATCCTAAGTGGCTAAGTGTCAGTCTAAGTAAGTGTCATTCTAAGTGTCTGAGACGAGCAGCGAACGGTTCCTGCGTTCTGCGGGACAGCAAGAGCAAGTGATTTGGTGGAGCAAGAGTTTGGCGTAGGCCACGTGGAAGAAGGAGAAGGGCGACGTGTACGCCACGGCACTGGGGTGTTTACACGAGTTCACCAGAGTGCGTACGAGAGCCGGAGAGGTAAGTAGACGATGCTTCCTCTCTCTGGGATGTAAGCGTGTACGTGATCGTTATTAATGCCTATAGTAACCATGTGATAGCCTGTTAGTGTTGGTTTTGTCAAGCTGTCCTTCCTATCCTTGCATGAACGTGCCCATGGTAAGAATCTGCGTGCCTTTCGACCATGTTTAACGCGTGTTATACCACACTCGCGCGTAACGGAAATAACGTCCATCAAGATGGCGGTAGCGTCCATGGAGATGACGGCAATTCCGATCATACTGGCGAAAGAGCTCCTACCAAACTTTTTTGACTGAACCCTTTCTATCGTTCCTTTCGCCGTTCGACTGCTGCTCAAACTTTTGATTGTAGTTTGTACGCGTTTCGACTGCTGCTCAAACTTTGATGATTGTACCCGTTTCGGTGTTAGAACCCTTTCTAGCGTCCCTTTCGCCTTTCGACTGCTGCTCAAACTTTTGATTGTACGCGTTTCGGTGCTATTTTGAATGAAAACTTGGAATACAAAAAAAGTGTTCCTTTCGAAACTTCTATGCTTTGAGTTTGACTTGAGAAGGTAAAGATGATCATGATCAAGATGTTCTTATTCTCAAGTGGATGTTTATTACTACATTGTGGGTCCAAATTGGCTTATTTGGTAATGACTATTGGGCAATGTCAATGTGTGAAACACCACTGCCTCAGCCTGGTTTTTCGTTCGGTCAGCATCATCTTGCATACTTTTGTATTGTAATATTGTTGAAGTGTGTTTTTCGCCATTTTTGCTGGTGCTGAGAGAAACTTTTCCTTCTGATAGAGTTGCTCTTACGGACGTAGGCCTGACTCAGGAGGTGCAGATAGCGTGGCATTGCTTTGTGGCTTGCCCCCTCTCTTCCTTCCGCCCCCCCCCCCCCCCCCCCCCTTTCCTCCCCCTTCCATTCCCCTTCCATTCCCTCCCTTCCCCTAGCTTGCCGGCTACGATGAACTATCGGCTACGCTACACCGGTAGTCAACCCTGGAGAATGATGAAATACTTTTTATGTTGTTTCTCTCAGTCCTATGCTGCTTAGATCTTTGTTAGAACTTAGAAAACGTTTTTACTATTTTGTGCTCTGTAATTGTAAATGATACAAGATACAAGATCTATACAAGATACTTTATTGTCCTCATTGTTTACAAGGAAATTTGTTTTGTTGGTGACAAAAACATAATACAACTACAAGAAGTTCAACATTAACTCAATCACAGCGCTCAAGTTATGGAGTCCACACACTAATCATAGGCCATAAAATAAGATAGCATGCAATTGTATCATAATTTATTACTCTACAAATGTAATAACACCATGTTACTTCAGTAAATATACATACTGAACACGCGCATCAGATATAGTAAACTGATAGACACAATAAGATAGGACACATTTAGCGCTACATCATAGGCAATTAGGCAATTCAATTTAGTAGAGAACCATTCTACATCGCAACAAGTAATTACAGAAGGAACAAAAGACACAAGCATGCACATTAAACAACCATCGTCATGCAATCACACATACCCGATCTTCAACCATAACACATGTACAAGCCCTGCATCACAACACAATCACAGGAAAGACCAACAAGAGACAGGCATGCACATCAACCACCACACTCACACAGCATACATACATGATCATCAACGCATAACGCATGCACCCCCCCCCACACACACACACACACACACACACTCTCACATGTTCATCCTTGTTGGTACAGACATAGTTCACACCATTCATAGTCCTTCCTGTCACAGTTCACAGCACTACAAGTCCTCATAGTCCCAGTTCACAACACTCCAATCCTCCGTCAAAAGTCACATCAATCCTGGTCACATAGTCACAGCTCTCATCACTCTTCCTCACAGTCACAGTTCACATCACCCACTCTTCAGTCACAGTTCGCGTCACTCCTGGTCCCACAGTCACGTCAAGTCTCACAATCTTCATGCATACTACCCATTCACCGGGACTCATTGAAGAGACGGATGGCTGTCGGGAGGAACGAATCCTTCATCCGGCTTGTTCTGGCAGGCCAGCACCTCAGGCGACGTGAGGACTCACGAGTGGGTTCGCATGATGCGAATGCCTGGTGCAGAGGGTGGCGGTCGTCGGAACGAATCTTGCCCATCTTCCTCAGGGCCAATGGTTTTAGTGAAGAGCGCTGATGTTGTTTTGATGATTGCTCTTTATTCTACGGTTTTGCACCATGTGTTCTAGCATAATGGTTGTTATATTAAGAACATTTGGGAATTTCACAGGTCAATTGAGGACCAGATGCCGTGATAACCTAAGAACTACCTCATGACCTAGCCTATCATAAGGTGTGTGCATTATCTCATGTTATTACTGATGTTCTTGTTTTGTACGTACTATGATTCTATGGATAATGTTTGTCAAAGTTGTGTATTCATGTACCCTCCCCTTGTGACTGTGATTAATGGAAACTTGCATTTGACCCAGAAGTAGGGTTAGTATGTTGTCATGAGATTCCAGAGTTAGGGACCAGAGGTTTTGGAGAAGGCAATGTTTCCATGTAGTTGGGATAGTTCTATACTATGACTATTTGGGAATTTAGTTCTGGCGGTCTTTTGCTGTGTTCAAGTGCCCATCACTACCAGTAAATTGATTATGGTATGTCAGAATGCCTTGGTGGAGCAATGTATGGTAGATACATGTGAATTGGTCGCCTTACACTGGATCAGGTGATTCGGTAACTCATATAATGCTCCTGGGAAATAGTCATGATTGGATTACTCATGGACTATTGGGTGCTTAATTGGTAGATGTTATTCCCCATGGATACTCTATCATTTGGGCTGGGTCGTCAGGAGTTGTCTAGTTATACTGCTGTTCTATAGGCAAATGAGTGACCCATTCACTGTTGTCATTTGGAATGTTGGCATCACCTCCCCATGTTCAGTTCCAACAAGTATTACCAGTTCACTGTGGGCTTTTCCCTTTTGTATATAATAACACAACTTAAACTGTTGAATTTTCTTTAAATGCCTCGACTATTACATTACGGAGGATAGCATTTATGCTTGATTTTCTAGTCTAGATATTGTAAGTGTGATCAATGTAATCCACATACTCAATTTTCCTTGTGTTTCTACAAAGTTTTGTGGCAACTTTGTTTGGACAATCCTATTCTACTGGCGTGGCAAGGGGGCATACTCATTATTATATCAGCAAACTCACTGTTCCTTAATGATGTTCTATTATGATATAATCAGTATAATTTGCATTTTTGTTTTACATTAGCCTTACTACCATGATTCATGCTGTTCATTGTCATTCTCTGTGTTGTCTTGAGACTATCTTACTCTTTTCCATGCGGTTTCAGTGAAATACTTCTCGCATTCCCTCATCCCTTTTTTTCTTTTCTTTTTTTAAAATTTGGTGGCAGCGGTGGGATCATAGTACGTACAATTGTTTTGTGATTATTATATGTTTTCTTAATGTGTTGGCAAAAATCAAAGTGATGGGATGAAAACGGCTAAACGCGTCAGTGCCGATGTCTGCATCGTGTTCGCCTGCTCGCTCGGAGGACGCACTTTACAAACATGTGTGTGTGGTTGTCTGCGTGCATATGTATGCATCAGTTTCTGTGTCTGCCTTTCTTGAAGTGCTGTGTACGATGTCTATCTTTGAGTGCCTCGTTGTATGTGTGTGCCTCTGCCGCTGTGTGACTGCCTGTGTGTGTGTGTGTGTGCGTGCGTGCACGCGTCTGTGTGTGTGTGTGTGTGCATGCGTGCCTCTGTGTTTGTGTGTACGTTCATGTCTGCATCTGTTTCGCTCAATCGCCGTCTTCAACTTTGTATCTGGG
>JAWQFJ010005891.1:17500-48615 GCA_034096865.1 Theodoxus fluviatilis | reverse complement strand
CAGTGCCTCTGGTCAAAAGATAGCGCGGCACCCTGCAAGTAACATGATATTCAGGAATTTGCTGGGACAAGCCTGCTGGCCTCACAGACCAGAACTAAAGTTGGCCGTAGCCATGGTGATAGCAGCAGATCAGATATCACCATGAACACTTAAGGCTACATTGCAGACTTCCCAGAGCCCCAGCTGACGGTGCCAGGGAACCCCAAGGACTCCCAACCCTGGACCAGGGCTGGCCCAGGAGTTGCGTGCTGTCTGGGTTCTTGTCTCACTGGGTCATAGATGGTGACAAAAGTTCGCACGCCTGCATGGGCCAATTCCGCAACAATTGAAATAAGTGTCGGGGGGGGGGGGGGGGGGGGGGGGGGGGGAGGGGGGGAGGGGGGAGGGGGAGGGGGGGGAGGGGGGGGGGGGAGAAGATTTCACTCTTCTCGTAACAGTAAGGTCGTGGATCGGAATGCAGGGCACACAAATTTGCCTCGAGGAAGTTTGTCTACTTGAAATCATGGTCAATCTTGTCGATCCTTCCGAGTTTCCCCATGGAATCCCCCAGTGGGTTCGGGGTAAGAATTGACCCTCCGCGTCTCCCTACGCGATTCCTAAGAGGTGAATATAACTAGGGATACGGTGACTTGATTTGAGTTAACTCTAAACTGTTAGTGATTTTCGTGCTTAATGAACTTAAATAGCCTACAAAGGCTGATAGGCCGTAAAACACCAGTACACAGTACACAGTACACAGTAATTTATTGCGCCAAGTGACATCATTTAAAAAACGAGCACGAGGAAAACTAAGTGATGAAGGCTAAAAGAAACAAAACAAAAAGCCAAACACACGCATCGCTTACACACCCTAACACGCCGTTAATGCAAAAAACATGGACATTTCCCGATGTACCTCACTCACGACACACACGCAGCTGCACACAGACAAGAGATAAGACTACACCTGAAACCAAAAGGGTTAACTGGTAAATGGGGCAATATACAATGAACAGTTAAAGTTACTATTTAAGAACTGTTGACAAAAGAGGAACAAACTAAGATGATACACCCACCCACCCACCCCCCTTTTAAGTGGCAATAAATAATACATATGAACAGAGACAAGACCACTAAGACGTACCCCCCCACCCCCCCACCCCCATCCCACCCCCCGTCACCCCACAAAAGAATACAGTAGAACAATACAAAAAACAGTGAAAGCTACAAGAAGACCAACCCTTCCCCACCCCCACCCCCTCCCCCACCCCTCCCCCCACCCCCAACCACACTCAGTAGCAGTCCATATAGCCCAGAGGAAGCACAAAAGAGAAAGTGGCACTGTCATAGATGTGGAGAAGTGTGTGCGCACCGCCGACAGGATCAGCGGCGGCAAAGCTGCCTGGGGAGGTTCTGGACAGCGTTGAGCTCCGTCACCGCCGTGGGGAAGAACGAGTTCTGAAAACGGCATGTGCGCGTTTTGAGGGACCTGAAACGACGGCCAGAGGGAAGGAGCTGGAAGAGGGAACAAGCAGGGTGGGAGGGGTCCGCCACAATCTTACGGGACTTGCGCACTATGCGCTGGGCGTAGATAGAGGCTAGGGAGGGCAGATCACGGCCAATGATCCTGCCAGCAGCGTGCACGACACGCTCCAGCTTGTCTTTCTGCTGTTGAGTGGCCCCTCCGAACCACACACAGATGGAGAAGGTAAGAACACTTTCCACCACAGCACGGTAGAACTGGAGCATGATCTCCGGAGACAGTCCAAACTTCTTGAGCTGCCTCAGGAAGTACAGCCGCTGCTGGGCACTCTTATGGATGTCCCCGTGGAAAGTCGAAGGAACCGCTCATTTTGAGGAAACAGTGGAGAGAAATGTCACTCCCGTTTCTTTCAAAGTGGCCTACTGTTTCTGGCAGCCAAAGACGCTTGGAATGGAGTTGATGCCGTTGATGTCGGCATAGGCATTGAGCTTCATTTCAAAACGGCCCCTATGGCGTTTACAAGCTGCTTTGTAAGCAGCGCAGAAATCTTTGATCGCAAGCAAACGAACTACTGTTGAAGATTCCCAAAACCAATTTTCGTCATAATTTGTCTTTTGTTTTTTGGCCACGATTTTTTTGCAAATCATACATTTTGGTTCGCAGATTTTGTTTTGTACCAGTTCCAGACATTTGTTATATGCATGATTTGCAATTATGATGGAGAAATTGATAACTTTATTTTGCTTCGAAGTTGGCTTCAGTCCAATTTAGAAGATTTGAATAATTTATTTCATTTTCTCATCAACTTTCTTTGCTTTCTTTTGAGGAGGTGGAAATGGAGGAGAAACAACAGTTTGGGTTCGTCTGCCGTTGGTAAAATTGAATGAAGCCATCCAGACAAGATAGCGGTCATTCTGTGAAGTCTCCAGTGAACTAGAATGAGTAGTGGTAAGACGATTGTTTTGATCACAAACTTTGGCCGGCCTCCAAATCGTCAAAGGTTGAGGAAACTTATGTTTCATCATAATGCAAGGAAAATTGTCACTCTCACCTCTTTTATAGCCTGACAGAAATGTTTCAATGAAATTTTATCCCATAGGCTTAACAGTTGTTGAAGCCAAAACTTTCAATTTTGCCCTGCAGGCATAAATGGGTTACCGCAATTTCTGGTAGTCATCAAAGATATTTGGGAGAGATGAGGGGACGGTGTCAGACTCTGATTCTTCAGTCTAACCACTAGGCAGGTCTTTGGAGTCATGCCCTGTCGAGATTTTCTGGTCGTCTGCTTTTCATGCAAATGAAGACCTGTATGTGAGCGCCGTTATTGATTCTGATTGGCTGGAAGCAAAGATTATTGGTTACACAAAGATAGTTAATTAGCTCATTGTCGTGAGGATCGAGACACGTTGCGCCCCCAAGCGGGAAGGAATATGGGTGAATCAAGGGAAGTACTCACACCGCTTAGCGACATGTAAATTTGCTTGTTTATCGACGCGTTTCTGATGCGTTCCGATCATGTTTGTGAATAAATTTACGGTGTAATGTGTAATAAAATGATTTGCTGCAATAAATGGGGGTGTTTTGGCTTTGTTTTTTGTAGCAGGCGTTATGAAATCGAACGCGCACATAGGCATATTAAATCTACATGGTGTTGATGGAACGATCTAATTTTCATTATTATGTCCGAATACATAGGCTTATTGAAATGGACGCCTACGTGTCTGCATTTAAAGTTATTGTTATTTGTAAAATTAAGAAGACAGAAAAGCAGAATATGGGGAGATACATGACAACACAGACAAATGAAAACGTTTCTTCATCACGTTCGTCCTCTCAGAGGCCTGAGACCCCGTCTGCCGCTGTGTGCTGCTGCCTTGCACAACAGCGAGGTCGCGTTGCGCAACTGACGATCGATTTCTGCCCGGGAGTCAGCTACGCACTTTGGCCTCGTATCGACTGATAACCCTGTCTTGCAGGTGGCACCTGGCCTGTCGTTACAACCAGGGTAGAAAGGCGCACCCGACCTAGTGCCCCGGGTTATCTTGATCGGTTAGATAAGGTACGCTCGTCAGAGGATCCTAGGTTGCGCTTTGCTATATATACTGGTTTCCAGCCAAAGGAGAGCGGAACAGACAGTTGGAATCGTCTGAGTTTAGAGATAAATCGGGGTTAAGATAACTCGCCGTTCTGGATACGGGCCCTGCGCTGGAAATGATCTCGTGACGGGGACGATACTGCTATGTGTAACCACCCAACTGCGCACAAAGACGGACGTGGCGATACTGCTATGTGTAACCACCCAACTGCGCACAATGACTGACGTGGCGATACTGCTATGTGTAACCACCCAACTGCCCACAAAGACTGACGTGGCGATACTGCTATGTGTAACCACCCAACTGCCCACAAAGACTGACGTGGCGATACTGCTATGTGTAACCACCCAACTGCGCACAAAGACTGACGTGGCGATACTGCTATGTGTAACCACCCAACTGCCCACAAAGACTGACGTGGCGATACTGCGAGCAGTTATGTATTGCCGTGAGCAGTAAAAAGGTTGGCAAAGAATTCACGTCTCTTCATAGTCCTGGGCAATGCCAAATTTTTATTTTCATCCCATGCATCGGCTTCCTACTGTTGACTGAATGATGAGTCACCCGAGAACGAGGAAAATCTCTCTGTCATGACGACCTTGTGACAGTAAATGACAATTGAAGGTGTGTGTAGTTTAGCGTCAAGTCGGTGATTCATCCTCGTCTGTGCCATTTCCACTTGCATATCGAGGTACTCGTTTGGAAACTTCAAGGCAGACTAAGTAAAAGTCAAAAGACTCTGGAACTGATGAAAGAAAGACAATGTCATCGTCCCCAGTTGATGCAACAGACAAGGTGACGGTACCCATCCCGACAGAGCCAGCCATGGCGTCCTCCAGTGCTGGTGGCAGACATTCTGAACACAGAGATGTAATACTATCTCTGACACAGGTTGGTCACGTGACTTCGAATCCACATTCCAATGATTCTACCAATCAAAATTCAACATGATCAGAAGACCATTGAGAGTAAAAAGAGGCGATTCTATTTCACTCCAATTATTTATCCCGATAGATAAACACAAATTTGGTGTTCTAATAAAACTAATCTATGAGATTTTCAGGAAATCATTTGAGAACTACTTTTAGCGCGAACGTGTCTATAAGGTTGTAAACTGCCTTGCGCACGTGCGATTGTGTATATACAGTAGTCGCCGCTTATTAAAAACACATTGGGACCGAACAAAAGTGTTTTTAATAAGCGGCGTTTTTATTAACCGGCACTTCCCGCTTCACCAAGCCGTTGCGTTTCTTCCACCTGTTAAACCATCCATTTGTAGCTTTGAATTCGGAGCGACCAAGCTGGGAAGCAATCTGTTCCGCCTTCTGACACAGGATTGGGCCGTTTACAGGTGTGTTGCGCGCTTGGATAGAGTCGAACCACCGCTTTAAGCCATCTTCTGTCTCTTTATCCTTCCCGCAGCGCCGACTCTTCCTTTGGCCTTGACTGGAGCCCTCTGCGATATCAGCCCTAAGTTCATCTTCTTTTTTCAGTGTCTGGCACAGAAATGATGCCGACACACCCAAAATGTCAGCACCCTCCCTCAAACTTTTAGAATTTAGCTCTCGGTAGCGATCAAGCAAGTCCACTTTGTCTTTGGGTGTCATTTCTGTTCTTTTTCTTTTCTTTGGAGCTGAAGTTAAAGCCATTTTCTGATTCACTGCTTATCCAGCGAGACTAGACAGTGTTGAATTGACATCTGACGGTTTGCTGACAAGGTACGTGTAATCACTGTTCACACAAACGCTGAAGCGTCTTTAGTTGTCATCTAACGGTTTGCTGACAAGAATTCACAACCAGAGATCGACTCTGACCCTCCGAACTCGCTCAATGAAGTATAAATATTGCTGTTGTATTCAAAGTCCTTATAATTAGTAGAGTTCACAATATTACACTCTTGTGATTCGAATTTTACCGCACACAAGTTTTACATTCATGGGAAATCGATGTTTAGAAAATGAACTGACGGAAAAATGGCTGCCAGTATGGAGTGTATCACAACAAGCGGAGGAATACACTCACGATGTGATATGGCATTCAGCGTGGCTGTTCAGAACGGTGGTATGCATGTTATGGAAGAATTTAGGCTATCACGTGACCAACCTGTTGCTGAGACTATATTCACTAGTCTCAGCCACGCTGAATGGGTGGCAGACAGACCCCTCCACCCGGTACCCCATCCACCCCCATGACGTCACAGGAAGGCAACAGCAAGCCCCGTGGCCACGCAGCATCAGGGGAGGACCGAAGGAAGGGCGGGAAAAAACTGGTAGGTTGTCTTCCCTAGCTCGTGTTCTTGTGGTTCCCTTGTCTATCAGGGAACATGGAAAGTGTGCCTTGCTAGGTACACGGTTATTTTCTCTGGCCATCCCTGTCACTGTCTTATGTTGGGCTCTGTGGCCGAGTGGTCAGCGCTTGACCTGCAGTCACTCTCGACCAGTGGGTGCGGCGTTCGAAGCTGCGCGTGTTCCCGAAGTTGCATCCTTAGCAAGATGCTACACTCACGTAGTTTCTCTCATCTCTCTCTCTCTCTCTCTCTCTCTCTCTCTCTCTCTCTCTCTCTCTCTCTCTCTCTCTCTCTCTCTCTCTCTGTCTGTCTCTGTGTGTGTCTCTGCGTCTTAACCCCTCTCTCTGTCTCTATATCTCCGTCTCTCTCTCCGTCCATCTCTCCCTCTCCCCCCCCCCCCTCTCTCCCCCCCCCCTCTCCCCCCCCCCCCCCCCTGCAAATGTATGATAGCGTCATCAGTGCCTGACGTCATTCGTTTTTTCCGGTTGCTGTGCTTTTTTTGAATAATTCTTGGTTCGACGGTTCTTCTTGATGGATCTCGTTCTTGATGAGTTCGCTGTACGTTATTGCCAAGACATGGAATAAAGATCTTCATGTAGAAAACTCCCGCCGAAGTCCTGCTTCTACTTTCCTGGCGCGAGCTGGGACGGACCGCAAGTTAGAGACCACCTTACCCGCAACATTGGTTCCCGAGACGGGGAATCGAAAAAAAGTAGAAAGGCATGGACGCTGAGGGCGAGAGAAGATTAACGAGATCGGCCGCCGCGCGCGAGGAGGCGAAACAACAACCGGCGGAGGACATGTTGGTGATGATAAAGCTTCTGCTCGAAGAACAGAGACAGCAGCAGAAGAAGGAAGAAGAGAAGGAGCGGCAGCGACAGGAGGAGAAGGCAGAGCAGCAGAAGAAGGAAGAAGAGAAGGAGCGGCAGCGACAGGAGGAGAAGGCAGAGCAGCAGAAGAAGGAAGAAGAGAAGGAGCGGCAGCGACAGGAGGAGAAGGCAGAGCAGCAGAAGAAGGAAGAAGAGAAGGAGCGGCAGCGACAGGAAGAGAAGGCAGAGCAGCAGAAGAAGGAAGAAGAGAAGGAGCGGCAGCGACAGGAGGAGAAAGAGCTGCAACAACAGCAAAAAGCAGAAGAAAAGCGACAGAAAGAACAGCGGCAACGACAAAAAGAGGAACAAAGGAGACGGGAAAACGAGGCTTTCATGGAGCGGTTCCTTGCCCTCGCAAGCAGCACCGCCGAACTCCGCCAGGAGATTGGGACGGTGCAGACCGAGATGCGCGGGGAGATCGGCCGCCTCGACTCGTCCCTGGAAGAAGCAGCGACAAGCGTCGAGGGACCGAAGGGAGACCGCGACTCCCGTGTCGATGAAGAGACTGCAAGCCTCCAGGACGCAGTGGCAAGAGAGGCGCCGAGACAGGCAACGGACTTGGCGTGGACAGGGCAGCTGGCGGAAACCCCCCGAGAAGTGCCCCAGTGTGTGGAGCCGCTCCAAGGTATGCTGCAGGCGGTGCAAGTGTCCGCAAGGGCACACCTGCAGCGGAGCGTGGGCAAAAAGAGGTCTGGCTACGACCGCAAGGCCGATCACCAGACCTCTCCTGAGGGCACTACGCCGGGTTTCTTCAACCCACGGGCTGAGAGGAGACACTCCACCAAGCTGACCCAGTCGCAGAAAGGACGGCAGAGGAACCATGCCCGACCACGGGTGGTGAGTCGCTCGCATCTTTGGAAGGATCGGGGAGTGTGCCGCATTCAGCAGTACTCTTGCGCCCGACTCCGGATGGTGGATCATGCCCGGCGCGGAAGGTACAAGGGAGAACCTCCACCCGACTGGTGGCGGTCTCCACGCCGAGAGCCTGTGCCCCCTGACATCGATGAGGAATGGGTGGACGAGAAGGGAGAAACCTGCCGCCGTCTCCCTGTTCTGCCGGAAGCCATGCAGGAGGAGGCGCTGAGACAGCTGCACGACGACCCTGCAGCTGGCCACCTTGGAAGGCAGAAGACCTACCGACGCGTCAGTGAGCGGTTCTTCTGGGTTGGTCGGCGCAAGTCCGGCCGCGACTGCTGTCGACGTTGTGCCATCTGCGCCTCCCGGGCGAGATCTTACCGTCGTCAGCGTGGCCCTGCAAAGGCGAGTAGATCGGCAGCAGTGCCGAAACGAGCAGTGGATGCCCCCACCGAAGTGCCCCAGAGTGTGGGACTGCTCCAAGTCATGCTGCAGGCGGTACAAGTGTCCGCAAGGGCACACCTGCAGCGGAGCGTGAGCAGGAAGAGGCCTGGCTACGACCGCAAGGCTGATCACCAGACCTCTCCTGGGGGCACTGCTCCGTGTCTCCATACCCCACGGGCTGAGAGGAGACACTCCACCAAGTCGGCTCAGTCACAGGCAGGACGACGGCGGGGCCGTGCCCGACCACGGGTGGAGGACCGTGCCCGACGCGGGAGGTACAAGGGAGGACCTCCGCCCGACTGGTAGGCGGACATCGATGAGGAGTGACTGGCGAGAGAGGGAGCCTTGGGTCGCCCTCGAAAGGTGAGAGCGACGAGGGAACGACCCAGGTGCATGTTCGGACGTATTGTGGTGTGGCGGGACCATGGCTCTGTGGTCAGGGGGGAGAAAAGGTTACCGCAAGGAAACCTAGATCCTTCTGTCGGGTGATGCCACCAGTTCGTCCCTCTCTCTCCACCACGTGGACCACCAAGGATGAGCACGACCAGATGAGTAATGGACTTCTTGTTCTTTGTTTTCAGGCATGTAACTTTTTCACATTCATTCCTGTTGTGGTATTGTAGTTGGAGGTGTGGGAAGACCGACGAGGACGTCTTGGTCTCGAAAGAAGGGAGCTGTGTTGCGGAAGAATGTGAAATGCCTGCGGATGCAAATGCTTGCGAACGAACGTGGAAGAATGTGGAGGTGGTTTGTTCATGTAACAAAGAACGTGTAGGATTACTTGTGTTTGTAAGTGTAGATCGTCTATGAGAGAATGTGTAGCGTCAACACGTGCAAATGTAATGGGAAATGCCGCAGAAGGTCCGGGAACTTTCCCTGTCCTCGAACGGATCAGATTGGACTGAGACGGACGGTTTTTAGTGACGATGACGTAATAATAAAAAAGTGACGTATGACAGCGGCGACGACGACAGTTAGGAAAAATATGGCACCGTAGAAAGACGTGGCGTTTCCAACTCTTGGCGTGTTATCACTGGGAGTGATTGCTGGGAGAAGTAGTGGCATCATGGGTGTAGGGATAAGTCGAACCGTGATGACTCTGGCCTATGAAGAGAGGTAAGAGTCTGTCCTGATTTGTTCTTGGAGCAGAGATGGATGAAGTCGTTATTGAGAGAGCGACTGAACGTAACACTAGACAAGTGAGAGCTTGTGGAGCTGTTGGCGCCTTTGAAAGCGCACTCGCCATCGCTGTACGTTTATTGCCAAGCCATGAATTAAAGATCTTCATGTAGAAAACTCCCGCCGAAGTCCTGCTTCTACTTTCCTGGCGCGAGCTGGGACGGACCGCAAGTTTGAGACCACTTACCCGCAACAATACATTTTGAAGTGTGCAAGATTTCCAGTTTTATTCTCGTCTTTGAGTTCTGTTATGTCTTTACAGTTCTTTCGATTCTTTTTTCCACCCCTTTTTATGTAACCTTTTACACGAAAGTTCTTATTTGTATTAAATGTTTTGTTATTAACGTTTGTGGCCTTATACAGCCAGCCTAAAAGCCTTTAACTTTCATCCATCCAACATTGGGTCAGAGGCACGACTTACGGCACACGGAGACGTGACGTGACGTCACTCAGATGCGAGGAAGTGGAACAGAGGCGTGACGTCACAGAGCTAGGAGAGGGGAGGCACAGAAACCCGTCACCCAGAGCTGGGTGATCGAGTCAGCGCAAAGGCGTGACGTCACCATGCGGGCTGAGGGCGTGGAGAAGCGGACTTCCAGCCGCGGTCTGACCTCCCCGAGCTCCCGTCATGCCCAGTCCTCGGTCTCCCTCAACTCCTCGCCCGCCTCCTCCGTCTCATCCCTCTCGCACCCACAGCGTGACGACACCCACACAGGTATACAGGCCCCGTCCTCTCTCTCCCTCTCTCTCCCCCGCCTCCTCCTTCTCCTCCCTCTCGCACCCACAGCGTGACGACACCCACACAGGTATACAGGCCCCGTCCTCTCTCTCCCTCTCTCTCCCCCGCCTCCTCCTTCTCCTCCCTCTCGCACCCACAGCGTGACGACACCCACACAGGTATACAGGCCCCGTCCTCTCTCTCCCTCTCTCTCCCTCAACTCCTCCTTCTCCTCCCTCTCGCACCCACAGCGTGACGACACCCACACAGGTATACAGACCCCGTCCTCTCTCTCCCTCTCTCTCCCCCGCCTCCTCCTTCTCCTCCCTCTCGCACCCACAGCGTGACGACACCCACACAGGTATACAGGCCCCGTCCTCTCTCTCCCTCTCTCTCCCTCAACTCCTCCCCCGCCTCCTCCGTCTCATCCCTCTCGCACCCACAGCGTGACGACACCCACACAGGTATACAGGCCCCGTCCTCTCTCTCCCTCTCTCTCCCTCAACTCCTCCTTCTCCTCCCTCTCGCACCCACAGCGTGACGACACCCACACAGGTATACAGACCCCGTCCTCTCTCTCCCTCTCTCTCCCCCGCCTCCTCCTTCTCCTCCCTCTCGCACCCACAGCGTGACGACACCCACACAGGTATACAGACCCCGTCCTCTCTCTCCCTCAACTCCTCCTTCTCCTCCCTCTCGCACCCACAGCGTGACGACACCCACACAGGTATACAGGCCCCGTCCTCTCTCTCCCTCTCTCTCCCCCGCCTCCTCCTTCTCCTCCCTCTCGCACCCACAGCGTGACGACACCCACACAGGTATACAGACCCCGTCCTCTCTCTCCCTCTCTCTCCCCCGCCTCCTCCTTCTCCTCCCTCTCGCACCCACAGCGTGACGACACCCACACAGGTATACAGGCCCCGTCCTCCCTCTCCCTCTCTCTCTGTCTCTCTCCCTCAACTCCTCCCCCGCCTCCTCCTTCTCCTCCCTCTCGCACCCACAGCGTGACGACACCCACACAGGTATACAGGCCCCGTCCTCTCTCTCCCTCAACTCCTCCCCCGCCTCATCCCTCTCGCACCCACAGCGTGACGACACCCACACAGGTATACAGACCCCGTCCTCTCTCTCCCTCTCTCTCCCCCGCCTCCTCCTTCTCCTCCCTCTCGCACCCACAGCGTGACGACACCCACACAGGTATACAGACCCCGTCCTCTCTCTCCCTCTCTCTCCCCCGCCTCCTCCTTCTCCTCCCTCTCGCACCCACAGCGTGACGACACCCACACATATCTAGAAAAGCCCCGGAAGCGTGCAACCCTGCAACACCCCCCGCTGCCTCACGTGCAACATCATCTGCCCAGACTCGACCGTCACCCGAGACAAGAGCACCTACCACATCAGGGGACACTACACCTGCAGCTCCAATAATCTGGTATACCTGATCAGATGCCGCAAAGAGTGCCCTGATGCCTGGTACATCGGTGAGACGGGACAGACTTTGAGACAACGTATGAACGGACACAGGGCCACAATCAGGAATCACACTCCACTCCCGGTGGCAGAGCACTTCAGCAGACAAGGCCACACCGAGGTTGACCTGAGAGTTAGTGTGCTCACGGGACACCTGCAAGACCCACGACGGAGACGTGTGGTCGAGCAGCAGCTCATCAAGCTTTTCGGCACCCACGGGGCTGGACTGAACCGTGACCTAGGGTTCATGAGCCACTACTAGTGACTCCCGTGCCCCCACACTTCTTGAGATTCACTCACCCCCTGTGACCGTGCTGTGACATACCTTTCCCGTGCATAACGCCACCTGGCACGTGCCTCCCATGATTCTTTCCACGCATGCACGGTTGTTCTTGCAGCCCTACAGGTCTGGTGACCTCTGACTTCTTTCTTGGGCTCTCCTTGTCCCGAGTCCCGCATGCGGACTACGCCCCTCTCCCTGTTTTTGTCTCCCCACCCCTTTTCCCGTTACCCGCCGCCGCTGTTGATGCCTGTACCCCGTGCCGCATACCCCACTCACTCGTTTGTTTTTGAACTGTTGTCACAGTGCTTATATGTAGCCGAGTGCGTAACTCGCTTTCTCTAGACCACTGAAGATAGATGCGCCTTAACTGACTGCATCCCCCACTACCCCTCTTTCGATTAAGTCTGCTGCGTGTTATCCCGGTAATTTTTCGCCTTCTCTTGTTTGATTGTATTGTCTTTTATATTTCGTGCTTTGCGCAGGTTTGATATGGTGTGTTAGCTTATCAGCGCAACGTTAGGTTTTGTGGTACTTTATTTCTAAGTGCAATTTGTGTATATCTGTTAATCCTTATAGGCTAGACTCTATTTTTGCACTTCTATTTAGTTACTTTGTGATACAGGTGGATTTCGTTGCTGGGCATCGGACATTACGTCATCAGTGGTGCGACGTCAGATTTGGCAGACTCGTTCGCACATAGCCTTTTACTTCACTGAAGAAGGAGCCTACTTGGCCCCGAAAGCTCTGAAATACAATTTTGAAGTTGGACAAAAGTCTCCAGTACTTCTTTTCTACTTTTTTGACACCCACACAGGTATACAGGCCCCGTCCTCTCTCTCCCTCTCTCTCCCTCAACTCCTCCCCCGCCTCCTCCTTCTCCTCCCTCTCGCACCCACAGCGTGACGACACCCACACAGGTATACAGGCCCCGTCCTCCCTCTCCCTCTCTCTCTGTCTCTCTCCCTCAACTCCTCCCCCGCCTCCTCCTTCTCCTCCCTCTCGCACCCACAGCGTGACGACACCCACACAGGTATACAGACCCCGTCCTCTCTCTCCCTCAACTCCTCCCCCGCCTCCTCCTTCTCCTCCCTCTCGCACCCACAGCGTGACGACACCCACACAGGTATACAGGCCCCGTCCTCTCTCTCTCTCTCTCCCCCCCCCCCTCTCTCTCTTTCTCTCCCTCCCCCTCTTTCTCCCCCTAAAGTCCTCCCTCTTGCGGGAGTGAATGTGGAGGTGGAATGTGAGGGTTGGAGGGGTGTGTGTGGAGGTGGGATGTGGGGGTGTGTGGAGGTGGGATGTGGTGGTCGGAGGGTGTGTTGGAAGTGGAATGTGGGGGTAGGAGGTGGGATGTGGGGGTAGGAGGGGGGGGGGTGTGTGGAGGGGGGATGCGCGGGGGTAGGAGGGAGTGTGTGGAGGTGAGATGTAGGGGTAGGAGGGTGTGTGTGGAGGTTAGATGTAGGGGTGGGAGGGGTTGTGTGGAGGTGGGATGTAGGGGTAGGAGGGGTTGTGTGGAGGTGGGATGTAGGGGTAGGAGGGGTTGTGTGGAGGTGGGATGTGGGGGTAGGAGGGGTTGTGTGGAGGTGGGATGTAGGGGTGGGAGGGGTTGTGTGGAGGTGAGATGTAGGGGTGGGAGGGTTGTGTGGAGGTGGGATGTAGGGGTAGGAGGGGTTGTGTGGAGGTGGGATGTAGGGGTAGGAGGGGTTGTGTGGAGGTGGGATGTGGGGGTGGGAGGGGTTGTGTGGAGGTGAGATGTAGGGGTGGGAGGGTGTGTGTGGAGGTGGGATGTAGGGTGGGAGGGTGTGTGTGGAGGTGGGATGTAGGGGTGGGAGGGTGTGTGTGGAGGTGGGATGTAGGGGTGGGAGGGTGTGTGTGGAGGTGGGATGTAGGGGTGGGAGGGGTTGTGTGGAGGTGAGATGTAGGGGTAGGAGGGGTTGTGTGGAGGTGGGATGTAGGGGTAGGAGGGGTTGTGTGGAGGTTAGATGTAGGGGTGGGAGGGGTTGTGTGGAGGTGGGATGTAGGGGTAGGAGGGGTTGTGTGGAGGTGGGATGTAGGGGTAGGAGGGGTTGTGTGGAGGTGGGATGTGGGGGTGGGAGGGGTTGTGTGGAGGTGAGATGTAGGGGTGGGAGGGTGTGTGTGGAGGTGGGATGTAGGGGTGGGAGGGTGTGTGTGGAGGTTAGATGTAGGGGTGGGAGGGTGTGTGTGGAGGTGGGATGTAGGGGTGGGAGGGGTTGTGTGGAGGTGAGATGTAGGGGTAGGAGGGGTTGTGTGGAGGTGGGATGTAGGGGTAGGAGGGGTTGTGTGGAGGTGAGATGTAGGGGTGGGAGGGGTTGTGTGGAGGTGAGATGTAGGGGTAGGAGGGGTTGTGTGGAGGTTCGATGTAGGGGTGGGAGGGGTTGAGTGGAGGTGGGATGTAGGGGTAGGAGGGGTTGTGTGGAGGTGGGATGTAGGGGTAGGAGGGGTTGTGTGGAGGTGGGATGTGGGGGTAGGAGGGTGTGTGTGGAGGTTAGATGTAGGGGTGGGAGGGTGTGTGTGGAGGTTAGATGTGGGGGTAGGAGGGAGTGTGTGGAGGTGGAATGTGGGGGTGGGAGGGGTTGTGTGGAGGTGGGATGTAGGGGTAGGAGGGGTTGTGTGGAGGTGGGATGTAGGGGTGGGAGGGTGTGTGTGGAGGTTAGATGTAGGGGTGGGAGGGTGTGTGTGGAGGTTAGATGTAGGGGTGGGAGGGGTTGTGTGGAGGTGAGATGTAGGGGTAGGAGGGTGTGTGTGGAGGTTAGATGTAGGGGTGGGAGGGGTTGTGTGGAGGTGAGATGTAGGGGTAGGAGGGTGTGTGTGGAGGTTAGATGTAGGGGTGGGAGGGGTTGTGTGGAGGTGGGATGTAGGGGTAGGAGGGGTGTGTGGAGGTGGGATGTGGGGGTGGGAGGGGTTGTGTGGAGGTGGGATGTGAGGGTAGGAGTGAGTGCTGGGGATTCCCGAGGTCAGGCTGTAACTTCACTGCAGATGAGGGGGGTAAGAGTGAGTGCTGGGGATTCCCGAGGTCAGGCTGTAACTTCACTGCAGATGAGGGGGGTAAGAGTGAGTGCTGGGGATTCCCGAGGTCAGGCTGTAACTTCACTGCAGATGAGGGGGGAAGCCAACATGGGAGCCGCGCACAATTGCCCAAGGCTGCACGCCGCAAGGAGCACAAAGCTGTGGCGGTGGCGAGTCGGGGTCCCACACGGCGCCCGAACTACCTGGCCGTCATCCACCGCCTGCTCAAGCTGTATGTGGAGCCTGCCCCTCTCCAAGCTCGACTCCCCCAAAGTTCCCAAACCCCCATGACGTCCCTGGCGCTTGCCTCCTCCCGTCCCACGGCTTCTCCCACCATAGAGACCCAAGATGCCCGCAGTCGCTAGAACCAGTCTGCTCGCAGCGCCAAGGGTTTTGCCCTGGTGTGCCAAGCAAAACAGACATGGCAACCAGGAGTACAAAACACCAGTACAAAACACGAGTGCAAAACACCAGTGATCTTCGTCTGTGATGTCACCTTCAGTCACGTGGTGGAGTCAGCAGCTGATGAAAAAACCGCCGGCAGACATGTTCTGAAAAATTAATGAACCCCAAAAAGTGTGCATCTCTGGAGAGGTGGACGGAGGTGTGAAGTGCTTGGCTGCAGAGGGTGAAATGAAAAATGTTTACTGAGCTCAATTGGACGCACTCATAATGTTCATTGCCCTGGCTCACAACAGAAACGGTCTTTGCGCAGGCTCACACCAGAAATGTGAGAAAAGCTAGACTAAACAGGCTCACACTAGAAATGGTGAGTGTACAGGCTCACACTATAAATGCTAAGTGCTCAGGCTCACACCAAAAATATGCTGAGTGCTTAAGCTCACACTGAAAATGTCGAGTGCACAGGCTCACAACAGAAATGTTGAGTGCACAGGCTCACACTAGAAATGTTGAGTGCACAGGCTCACACTAGAAATGTTGAGTGCACAGGCTCACACTAGAAATGTTGAGTGCACAGGCTCACACTAGAAATGTTGAGTGCACAGGCTCACACTAGAAATGTTGAGTGCACAGGCTCACACTAGAAATGTTGAGTGCACAGGCTCACAACAGAAATGTTGAGTGCACAGGCTCACAACAGAAATGTTGAGTGCACAGGCTCACACTAGAAATGTTGAGTGCACAGGCTCACACTAGAAATGTTGAGTGCACAGGCTCACAACAGAAATGTTGAGTGCACAGGCTCACAACAGAAATGTTGAGTGCACAGGCTCACAACAGAAATGTTGAGTGCACAGGCTCACACTAGAAATGTTGAGTGCTCAGGCTCACACTAGAAATGTTGAGTGCACAGGCTCACAACAGAAATGTTGAGTGCACAGGCTCACAACAGAAATGTTGAGTGCTCAGGCTCACACTAGAAATGTTGAGTGCACAGGCTCACAACAGAAATGTTGAGTGCACAGGCTCACAACAGAAATGTTGAGTGCACAGACTCACAACAGAAATGTTGAGTGCACAGACTCACAATAGAAATGTTGACTGCACAGACTTGGTGTAGTGTTAGTGGTGTGGTGCTGGTGGCTTGGTGTAGTGTTGTTGGTAGCTGGGTATATTGGTGTAGTGTTAGTGGTTTGGTGTAGTGTTGGTAGCTTGGTTTAGTGTTGGTGGTGTCATGTTGGCGGTGTAGCGCTGGTAGCTTGGTGTAGTGATGGTGGTGTAGTGTTGGTGGTTTGGTGTGGTGGTTTGGTGTAGTGTTGGTGGCTTGGTGTAGTGTTGGTGGTGTAGTGTTGGTGGTTTGGTGTAGTGTTGGTGGCTTGGTGTAGTGTTGGTGGTGTAGTGATGGTGGTTTGGTGTGGTGGTTTGGTGTAGTGTTGGTGGTGTAGTGTTGGTGGTGTAGTGTTGGTGGTGTAGTGTTGGTGGTGTAGTGTTGGTGGTGTAGTGTTGGTGGTGTAGTGTTGGTGGTGTAGTGTTGGTGGTGTAGTGTTGGTGGTGTAGTGTTGGTGGTGTAGTGTTGGTGGTGTAGTGTTGGTGGTGTAGTGTTGGTGGTGTGGTGGTGGTGGTGTAGTGTTGGTGGTGTAGTGTTGGTGGTGTAGTGTTGGTGGTGTAGTGTTGGTGGTGTAGTGTTGGTGGTGTAGTGTTGGTGGTGTAGTGTTGGTGGTGTAGTGTTGGTGGTGTAGTGTTGGTGGTGTAGTGTTGGTGGTGTAGTGTTGGTGGTGTGGTGTTGGTGGTGTGGTGTTGGTGGTGTAGTGTTGGTGGTGTAGTGTTGGTGGTGTGGTGGTGGTGGTGTAGTGTTGGTGGTGTGGTGTTGGTGGTGTAGTGTTGGTGGTGTAGTGTTGGTGGTGTAGTGTTGGTGGTGTAGTGTTGGTGGTGTAGTGTTGGTGGTGTAGTGTTGGTGGTGTAGTGTTGGTGGTGTAGTGGTGGTGGTGTAGTGTTGGTGGTGTGGTGGTGGTGGTGTAGTGTTGGTGGTGTAGTGGTGGTGGTGTGGTGGTGTAGTGTGGTGGTGTAGTGTTGGTGGTGTAGTGTTGGTGGTGCAGTGTGGGTGGTGTAGTGTTGGTGGTGTAGTGTTGGTGGTGTAGTGGTGGTGTAGTGTTGGTGTTGTAGTGGTGGTGTAGTATTGGTGGTGTAGTGGTGTGTGGTGTTGGTGGTGTGGTGGTGTGTAGTGTGGTGGTAGTGTTGGTGTGTGGTGTGGTGGTGTGGTGTGGTGGTGTAGTGTTGGTGGTGTAGTATGGTGGTGTAGTGTTGGTGGTGTAGTGGTGGTGTGTGTTGGTGGTGTGTATTGGTGGTGTAGTGTTGGTGGTGTAGTGGTGGTGGTGTGGTGTGTGGTGGTGGTGTGGTGGGTGGTGTAGTTGGTGGTGTAGTTGGTGGTGTAGTTGGTGGTGTAGTGTTGGTGGTGTAGTGTTGGTGGTGTGGTGGTGTATTTGTGGTGTTGTAGTGGTGGTGTGGTGGGGTGGTGGGGTGTGGTGTGGTGTGGTGTTGGTGTGGTGTGGTATTGGTGGTGTGGTGTTGGTGGTGTTGTGTGGTGGTGTAGTATGGTGGTGTAGTGTGGTGGTGTGGTGTTGGTGGTGTAGTATTGGTGGTGTAGTGTTGGTGGTGTAGTGTTGGTGGTGTAGTGTTGGTGGTGTAGTATTGGTGGTGGTGTGGTGGTGTGGTGTTGGTGGTGTAGTATGGTGGTGTAGTGTTGGTGGTGTAGTGTTGGTGGTGTAGTGTTGGTGGTGTAGTGTTGGTGGTGTGGTGGTGGTGGTGTAGTGTTGGTGGTGTAGTGTTGGTGGTGTAGTGTTGGTGGTGTGGTGGTGGTGGTGTAGTGTTGGTGGTGTAGTGTTGGTGGTGTAGTGTTGGTGGTGTAGTGTTGGTGGTGTAGTGTGGTGGTGTAGTGTTGGTGGTGTAGTGTTGGTGGTGTAGTGTTGGTGGTGTAGTGTGGTGGTGTGGTGGTGGTGGTGTGGTGTGGTGGTGTGGTGTTGTGTGGTGGTGTGGTGGTGTGGTGTGGTGGTGTAGTGTTGTGGTGTAGTGTTGGTGGTGCAGTGTTGGTGGTGTGGTGTTGGTGGTGTAGTTGGTGTGTAGTGTGGTGTGTGGTGTGGTGGTGTGGTGTTGGTGGTGTTGTGTGGTGGTGTGGTATTGGTGGTGTGGTGTTGGTGTGGTGTGGTATTGGTGGTGTGGTGTTGGTGGTGTTGTGTGGTGGTGTAGTATGGTGTTGGTGGTGTGGTGTTGGTGGTGTGGTGTTGGTGGTGTAGTGTTGGTGGTGTGGTGGTGGTGGTGTAGTGTTGGTGGTGTAGTGTTGGTGGTGTAGTGTTGGTGGTGTAGTGTTGGTGGTGTAGTGTTGGTGGTGCAGTGTTGGTGGTGTGGTGGTGGTGGTGTAGTGTTGGTGGTGTAGTGTTGGTGGTGTAGTGTTGGTGGTGTAGTGTTGGTGGTGTAGTGTTGGTGGTGTAGTGTTGGTGTAGTGTTGGTGGTGTAGTGTTGGTGGTGTGGTGGTGGTGGTGTAGTGTTGGTGGTGTGGTGGTGGTGGTGTAGTGTTGGTGGTGTAGTGTTGGTGGTGTAGTGTTGGTGGTGTAGTGTTGGTGGTGTGGTGTTGGTGGAACTTTGGTGGCCTGGTCATCTTTCCATGTCTTTGTCTCATTGACTGGCAAGATGGAGGGATGGAGTTTTAGAGTCTCTCAGCTTCTGTAGGCTATGTAAGACCATTTGTTGATCACAAAAAAATCCCCAGGAGTTGGATGGAAGAAGAGCAAATGTAAAAAGTGAAATCACGGTAGCCCTAGGTGTTTGCCTGTGACAAATTGTGCAGGAAGTCTGACGATATGGGCCATCCCTCTCTCAGCCTGCAAGACCTTGGTGTCGCCTCACTGGCAACTGGTGTGTCCCTACCTGGCAAGGTGTTGAGTCTGTGTGTCTGTGTGTGCATGTCTGTGTGTGCATGTCTGTGTGTGCATGTCTGTGTGTGCATGTCTGTGTGTGCATGTGCATGTCTGTGTGCATGCGTGTGCATGTCTGTGTGCGTGTGCATGTCTGTGTGCTTGCGTGTGCATGTCTGTGTGTGTGTGTACGTGTGCATGTCTGTGTGTGCGTGTGCATGTCTGTGTGCTTGTGTGTGCATGTCTGAGTGTGCGTGTGCATGTCTGTGTGCTTGCGTGTGCATGTCTGTGTGTGTGCGTACGTGTGCATGTCTGTGTGTGCATGTGCATGTCTGTGTGCATGTCTGTGTGCGTGTGCATGTCTGTGTGCTTGCGTGTGCATGTCTGGGTGTGCGTGTGCATGTCTGTGTGTGCATGTGCATGTCTGACTGTGCGTCTGCATGTCTGTGCATGTGCATGTCTGTGTGCTTGCGTGTGCATGTCTGTGTGTGCGCATGGGAAAACAGCTATGCAGTCAGAACAAGGACTAATTGTCTTCAAGCATCCTGTGCAGGAGAGCTGTGTGCAGTCTGGCACAGGAACTGTCTTCAAGCATTCTGTGCAGGAGAGCTGTGTGCAGTCTGGCACAGGAAGGGAACTGTCTTCAAGCATCCTGTGCAGGAGAGCTGTGTGCAGTCTGGCACAGGAAGGGAACTGTCTTCAAGCATTCTGTGCAGGAGAGCTGTGTGCAGTCTGGCACAGGAAGGGAACTGTCTTCAAGCATCCTGTGCAGGAGAGCTGTGTGCAGTCTGGCACAGGAAGGAACTGTCTTCAAGCATCCTGTGCAGGAGAGCTGTGTGCAGTCTGGCACAGGAAGGGAACTGTCTTCAAGCATCCTGTGCAGGAGAGCTGTGTGCAGTCTGGCACAGGAACTGTCTTCAAGCATCCTGTGCAGGAGAGCTGTGTGCAGTCTGGCACAGGAACTGTCTTCAAGCATCCTGTGCAGGAGAGCTGTGTGCAGTCTGGCACAGGAAGGAACTGTCTTCAAGCATCCTGTGCAGGAGAGCTGTGTGCAGTCTGGCACAGGAAGGAACTGTCTTCAAGCATTCTGTGCAGGAGAGCTGTGTGCAGTCTGGCACAGGAAGGAAACTGTCTTCAAGCATCCTGTGCAGGAGAGCTGTGTGCAGTCTGGCACAGGAAGGAACTGTCTTCAAGCATCCTGTGCAGGAGAGCTGTGTGCAGTCTGGCACAGGAAGTGAACTGTCTTCAAGCATTCTGTGCAGGAGAGCTGTGTGCAGTCTGGCACAGGAACTGTCTTCAAGCATTCTGTGCAGGAGAGCTGTGTGCAGTCTGGCACAGGAAGTGAACTGTCTTCAAGCATCCTGTGCAGGAGAGCTGTGTGCAGTCTGGCACAGGAACTGTCTTCAAGCATCCTGTGCAGGAGAGCTGTGTGCAGTCTGGCACAGGAACTGTCTTCAAGCATTCTGTGCAGGAGAGCTGTGTGCAGTCTGGCACAGGAAGGGAACTGTCTTCAAGCATCCTGTGCAGGAGAGCTGTGTGCAGTCTGGCACAGGAACTGTCTTCAAGCATCCTGTGCAGGAGAGCTGTGTGCAGTCTGGCACAGGAAGTGAACTGTCTTCAAGCATCCTGTGCAGGAGAGCTGTGTGCAGTCTGGCACAGGAAGGGAACTGTCTTCAAGCATCCTGTGCAGGAGAGCTGTGTGCAGTCTGGCACAGGAACTGTCTTCAAGCATCCTGTGCAGGAGAGCTGTGTGCAGTCTGGCACAGGAAGTGTCTTCAAGCATTCTGTGCAGGAGAGCTGTGTGCAGTCTGGCACAGGAACTGTCTTCAAGCATCCTGTGCAGGAGAGCTGTGTGCAGTCTGGCACAGGAAGTGAACTGTCTTCAAGCATCCTGTGCAGGAGAGCTGTGTGCAGTCTGGCACAGGAACTGTCTTCAAGCATCCTGTGCAGGAGAGCTGTGTGCAGTCTGGCACAGGAAGGGTCTTCAAGCATCCTGTGCAGGAGAGCTGTGTGCAGTCTGGCACAGGAAGGGTCTTCAAGCATTCTGTGCAGGAGAGCTGTGTGCAGTCTGGCACAGGAAGGAACTGTCTTCAAGCATCCTGTGCAGGAGAGCTGTGTGCAGTCTGGCACAGGAAGTGAACTGTCTTCAAGCATCCTGTGCAGGAGAGCTGTGTGCAGTCTGGCACAGGAAGGAACTGTCTTCAAGCATCCTGTGCAGGAGAGCTGTGTGCAGTCTGGCACAGGAAGGAACTGTCTTCAAGCATCCTGTGCAGGAGAGCTGTGTGCAGTCTGGCACAGGAAGGAACTGTCTTCAAGCATCCTGTGCAGGAGAGCTGTGTGCAGTCTGGCACAGGAAGGGAACTGTCTTCAAGCATCCTGTGCAGGAGAGCTGTGTGCAGTCTGGCACAGGAAGGGAACTGTCTTCAAGCATTCTGTGCAGGAGAGCTGTGTGCAGTCTGGCACAGGAAGGGAACTGTCTTCAAGCATTCTGTGCAGGAGAGCTGTGTGCAGTCTGGCACAGGAAGTGAACTGTCTTCAAGCATCCTGTGCAGGAGAGCTGTGTGCAGTCTGGCACAGGAACTGTCTTCAAGCATTCTGTGCAGGAGAGCTGTGTGCAGTCTGGCACAGGAACTGTCTTCAAGCATTCTGTACAGGAGAGCTGTGTGCAGTCTGGCACAGGAAGTGAACTGTCTTCAAGCATCCTGTGCAGGAGAGCTGTGTGCAGTCTGGCACAGGAAGTGTCTTCAAGCATTCTGTGCAGGAGAGCTGTGTGCAGTCTGGCACAGGAAGGGAACTGTCTTCAAGCATCCTGTGCAGGAGAGCTGTGTGCAGTCTGGCACAGGAAGGGAACTGTCTTCAAGCATCCTGTGCAGGAGAGCTGTGTGCAGTCTGGCACAGGAACTGTCTTCAAGCATTCTGTGCAGGAGAGCTGTGTGCAGTCTGGCACAGGAAGTGAACTGTCTTCAAGCATTCTGTGCAGGAGAGCTGTGTGCAGTCTGGCACAGGAAGGGAACTGTCTTCAAGCATTCTGTGCAGGAGAGCTGTGTGCAGTCTGGCACAGGAAGTGTCTTCAAGCATCCTGTGCAGGAGAGCTGTGTGCAGTCTGGCACAGGAAGTGAACTGTCTTCTACCATCCTGTGCAGGAGAGCTGTGTGCAGTCTGGCACAGGAACTGTCTTCTACCATCCTGTGCAGGAGAGCTGTGTGCAGTCTGGCACAGGAACTGTCTTCTACCATTCTGTGCAGGAGAGCTGTGTGCAGTCTGGCACAGGAACTGTCTTCTACCATCCTGTGCAGGAGAGCTGTGTGCAGTCTGGCACAGGAAGTGAACTGTCTTCAAGCATCCTGTGCAGGAGAGCTGTGTGCAGTCTGGCACAGGAAGTGAACTGTCTTCAAGCATCCTGTGCAGGAGAGCTGTGTGCAGTCTGGCACAGGAACTGTCTTCAAGCATCCTGTGCAGGAGAGCTGTGTGCAGTCTGGCACAGGAAGTGAACTGTCTTCAAGCATCCTGTGCAGGAGAGCTGTGTGCAGTCTGGCACAGGAACTGTCTTCAAGCATCCTGTGCAGGAGAGCTGTGTGCAGTCTGGCACAGGAAGGGAACTGTCTTCAAGCATCCTGTGCAGGAGAGCTGTGTGCAGTCTGGCACAGGAAGTGAACTGTCTTCAAGCATTCTGTGCAGGAGAGCTGTGTGCAGTCTGGCACAGGAACTGTCTTCAAGCATTCTGTGCAGGAGAGCTGTGTGCAGTCTGGCACAGGAAGGGAACTGTCTTCAAGCATTCTGTGCAGGAGAGCTGTGTGCAGTCTGGCACAGGAACTGTCTTCAAGCATTCTGTGCAGGAGAGCTGTGTGCAGTCTGGCACAGGAAGTGAACTGTCTTCAAGCATTCTGTGCAGGAGAGCTGTGTGCAGTCTGGCACAGGAAGGGAACTGTCTTCAAGCATTCTGTGCAGGAGAGCTGTGTGCAGTCTGGCACAGGAACTGTCTTCAAGCATTCTGTGCAGGAGAGCTGTGTGCAGTCTGGCACAGGAAGTGAACTGTCTTCAAGCATTCTGTGCAGGAGAGCTGTGTGCAGTCTGGCACAGGAACTGTCTTCAAGCATCCTGTGCAGGAGAGCTGTGTGCAGTCTGGCACAGGAAGGGAACTGTCTTCAAGCATCCTGTGCAGGAGAGCTGTGTGCAGTCTGGCACAGGAAGGGAACTGTCTTCAAGCATTCTGTGCAGGAGAGCTGTGTGCAGTCTGGCACAGGAAGTGAACTGTCTTCAAGCATTCTGTGCAGGAGAGCTGTGTGCAGTCTGGCACAGGAAGGGAACTGTCTTCAAGCATCCTGTGCAGGAGAGCTGTGTGCAGTCTGGCACAGGAAGTGTCTTCAAGCATTCTGTGCAGGAGAGCTGTGTGCAGTCTGGCACAGGAACTGTCTTCTACCATCCTGTGCAGGAGAGCTGTGTGCAGTCTGGCACAGGAAGTGAACTGTCTTCTACCATCCTGTGCAGGAGAGCTGTGTGCAGTCTGGCACAGGAAGTGAACTGTCTTCTACCATCCTGTGCAGGAGAGCTGTGTGCAGTCTGGCACAGGAACTGTCTTCTACCATCCTGTGCAGGAGAGCTGTGTGCAGTCTGGCACAGGAAGTGAACTGTCTTCAAGCATCCTGTGCAGGAGAGCTGTGTGCAGTCTGGCACAGGAAGTGTCTTCAAGCATTCTGTGCAGGAGAGCTGTGTGCAGTCTGGCACAGGAACTGTCTTCAAGCATCCTGTGCAGGAGAGCTGTGTGCAGTCTGGCACAGGAAGTGAACTGTCTTCAAGCATCCTGTGCAGGAGAGCTGTGTGCAGTCTGGCACAGGAAGTGAACTGTCTTCAAGCATTCTGTGCAGGAGAGCTGTGTGCAGTCTGGCACAGGAAGGGAACTGCTTTGGAAAAGTGTTCTTGCATGAAGAGAGGGCTCAGGGAATGAGTATCCTCCTCCTTCAAAGTTTTCATCATGCAGCTGGTTACTTCTGTAACCTTTGCATTAGCAAGGCTGTAGAAATGATCAAAGCTTTTGAATCAAAGATGAAAAATGCAGAACTGATTCTAATGGGCATGATGGAGTTCCTTTGACTTGTCATGAAAGTTTCGGGGAAAACTAACAATTATTCTGCACTAGATACCTCTACTGTCAACCCAAAGTCAAAGCATGAAAGCACGTTGAAAAATATTATACAAAGCTATTCTTTTATTTATACAATTAAGATTTACAGTTTCACTTGATTAATCACTTCAAAACCATTATTTTTGCAAACCATTTGTAAAGAAGTATTTTCAGTAAAGAGTAATTGATAAATTCTTTACTGTTTTCGTTTGTTTTCCTCTTCCATTCAAGTATGATTTAAAATAGTTCATCCTAAGTAAGATATTTGTAGCTGCACCAGCAACTTTCGCTGCTGGGGCTACGTTTTGCAAGTCGGGAACTTTTACCCTGCCTCCCAAGTGTTGGGCGGTAGGAGCACAGAGGGTATGGAGTCAGTCGGTTCCCGTTATATCCATTTTATTAATACAGTTGGCAAACATGAGTACTTACTGATTGCAGCTCTCAACCAACCGCCCCAGAAAAATCTCTTTCCCCCTCAGTAATCCACAATCATATGACGTATATCAATGACGTCAACCTCCAAAGGAAGGGTGTGGCGGACCTACCCCTGAATTATAATTCTTATGTGTGAAATGTCTACCTTGTGTTATATTCCCAATGCGTTTTTGAAAACGCGATCGAGTTGGCGGTGAGCTGCTAAAGGCAGTAAAGCCGTTAGCAGGGCGAGGTAGACGCGTACGTGATGAGTCGATCGTTGTTCTCATTGTCTGGGCGGTTCAAAATGTCGACTAGACGCCCTATTTTTCCCATAATGTTTAAAATACAATGTCTGATAGGAATTGCCAGTCTGACCTTCTGTGAACTTTTTGTCTGGGTTATGTCTAGGTTTTAAAATCCAACGTTTGGCGCAATGCTGCAACGACCAGCTCAGAGTAACCAGGACACTGATGCTATTCCTGACAATCTGATTGGCCGAGGCTGGTCAGTGTGGGTTTTGTTGTGGTTCATGTACAAGGCGCGCGAGCGAGTTAGGCAGTGAGCACTGGGGCTTGCGGGCCGGAAAGACGTGATGTCTAAAGAGTAAGAGTAGCCACTCCATGTGCAGGGTATAACACGTAAAAGAATCTCCATTGAAAATCCTGAACTAAGAACTGTATCTTCATGTGCGTGCGCGCACAACCTGCTATACTACGAGGCCAGATCAAATCGATGCTCATCGATCACGCGTGGCAGAAAGAATTCCTGCCAAGTCCTCTGCTGAAGACAGGACAATCTGCTGAAGTCCTGTACTAATGTTCGTCGTGTGGAATTTTCCCTCAGTCTACGCGAAACGCTAGGCTGAGTGTCAAGCGTGAAAATCTATCTCCACCCAAGCGGTGGAGCTGTGTCGTGTTGTGTTGAATACACATCACGTTTATGGCCTGTTTTAATCTCTCTCTAAGGATTAGCCTTGTGAGAGAGGTTGTGTGTGATGGTCTGTGTGACCAAAATGATGTGAATGAAATTTCATCTGTGATGCGCCTCTGAATTAGCGTCACACGTCAGCCTGGAGAGACTTGTAAGTACACTTCAAATGACTTTTGAAACCCTGAAATAGCGTCGCCCATCGTGTCTACGTAAGAGACTTTTGATTAACCTGCTAAAGTCAAGTTCATTGTGGTTTAGAGGAAACACACCTCTAAGTATTCTGAGAAGTAGATTGACTTTGGTTCAATGACTGATCGTATACAGTTGCCTTGAAATTGTATTCTTTGGGTTGGTGTAGAGAGAGTAACTCTACACGTTCAGTCTGAAGGTAGACTGACTAATTTGAGTGATTGACTCTATTCTTTGGGTTATACAATTCATCTTGTTTCATGATTTAACTTCATTAAAGAAAATCATTATTGAACACTGTGTCATGTTACGTGCATGTGAACAGTTAGAGAGTGGGAGAGAATGAATTATATAGCTGACCCCCCTCCACGCATACCCCTAGACCAAGAGAAGAAAGAAGAATTTACAAATTGAGTAAATTAAAGTGGAGGGTACGTCACATTTGGGGGCTTCGTCCAAAATTATTTTTGTTTCATAAAAAGAAGCAAAAATATCAAAATATGTTCATGACAAAGTGAGTTGGTTAAAAGCCATTGTCAGTGTCTATGATTGACATGATGTGATTTCTTTTTGAGAAATTCTGAGTAGAAGTGACAGATCATTTGTTGTACTAGTGTTTGAATGAATTAATTTCATGATAACTTGGTTTCTTAAAGCAAAAACTTGCATAGACTTCGCAGAAACATATTGTTGGTTGAAATCTGCGAGTGAAGATTCAAGGGACGCTACTCTGCTTACCATAGCAGTTGATATGGTGTGTTGACTGCATGCTTTCCATTACTTGCATGTGAATGAGTTAGATTGATTGTTTTAACTCATGCATATTGATTCTTTTATCCTTTTTGATGATTGTGGGCCACTGACTTTTTGGGGGAACCTTTGTGTTTGACTTTGATGGAGTATTTGACCTTGTGTAGTCATGGCTAAATTATCTAGTGAAGAGATTCACCTTTTAAAAGGAATTGTGAAGGCTAGCAAGAATGATTTAAAGGATATTATTCAAAATTGTGGGCTTGTAGTTCCAGAAAATGCCTGCAAGGCTGATATCCAAATAGTACTATGTGAGCACATGCAGTACATGTTCCATGAGAAAGGGAGAGCTGTATTGTTGAGACGGCGAGAATTGGAATTAGCTGCACAGAGGTTGAAGTTTGAAATAGAAAAGAAAGAGGAGGAAAGAGAATGGAAGGAACGTAGACAAGAGAGAGAGAAGAAGTGGGAGAGAGAGAGACAAGAGCACCTCGAGAGAAAAGAGGAAGAGAGAGAGAAAAGGGAGAGAGAGAGACAAGAGCATCTCGAGAGAGAAAGACAAGAGAGAGAGAAAAGGGAGAGAGAAAGACAAGAGAGGGAACGAGAGGAGAGGGCACTGCAGTTGGAGCATGAGATCAGAATGAGAGAATTTGATTCAACCGATGATATCACCCTGAAAGCAGAGATACTTAAGCGGCATACTCTGACTCTAGAAGCATACAAGCAGAAATACATGAAATATAGAAAGCAGGACAAAGAGAATTACAAAGAGTCGACAGCAAATTTGAAGGGAGTGGATGTCCTGATAGGAACCGATTTGGCTGGTACAGAAGTGGCAACAGGCAGCATTCAAGGTTATGCTGTCGAGACATCCATGAGTGAGATGTCAAGCTCAGTGGGTGTTGATCAACACTCGACCAATCAGATGAGTTTTGATGGCGAGCTGGTTGTGGGCTGTGAAAGCAGCACGGCATTCTCGAAAGATGTCAAACCCCACTGTAGCGGAGTGCCCTAGATCAGATGGATAGTAGGGGAATGGGTTGTGCGTCAACCAAGATGTCAATGGAAATGACATCAGGCCCTGTGATGGGTGAAATTCCCATTGAAGAGTCAGCAGAAGATGGAAATCTGACTCTGTCTGATCGAGAGAAGCTGAGCGCTTCTGAGGTGGACCTAGAAGATCCACTGGTGGAGAATCTGCGTGATGACTCCACGGACACAACGATAGTGTCGGAGGATAGTAGGGGAATGGGTTGTGCGTCAACCAAGATGTCAATGGAAATGACATCAGGCCCTGTGATGGGTGAAATTCCCAATGAAGAGTCAGCAGAAGATGAAGAACTGACTCTGTCTGATCAAGAGAAGCTGAGCGCTTCTGAGGTGGATCTAGGAGATCCACTGGTGGAGAATCTGCGCGATGACTCCACGGACACAACGATAGTGTCGGAGGTAGGTGCTAGTCAGCGTAGTGACGCATCTACGCTCGTCAAAGAGCAGCAAGCTGATAATAGCCTGGCGTGACTCTATGCTGAGGAGGAGGAGGAGGAGAGAGGTGAAATTTTGCCAGGACCGTTTCTGGGAGAGAAGGAAGAGAAGACAGATGAAGAAATGAGAGAAGTACTCCAGCCCCATGTTTCCATGGAGGACTGCAAGATGGAAGGGAGGCCTGAATCTTGTGTGGAAACAAGTATGGAAGGGCTAGATGGAAGAGAAAGACAAGAAGGAAAGGAAGATGTGAGTTTGCCATTCAGGGCTGAGTTCAGTGTGACTCCAGGTGGCAGTGGGTCAGTGTATGTTGCTGAGTGTCTGGGAGAAGCTAAACATCAGATGAGAAAGTGGTATGAGTGGAAAACTAGAAAAAGAAAGTTTGAACCAAGAGAGGTGATGTGCATGACTGACCCTCGTGATGAGAGAAGAAAGACAAAGATGAATCATATGACTAGGACCAAGATGAGTCATATGTATAGGCTGAAGAAATGCAACAGGATTGACAGTGAAGAGCAAATCATGCCTGTGTGTGTGACAGTGGGTGGTGAGCAAGATCTGGATGAGGAGAGAGAGTGGGAGAATGAGACTGAGCAACATGCAGTAGACAGTGAAGCCAGAGCTCAGTAATTTCCCTACCACCATTCAGAATTGCTTTAGGACACCTGAGAAAGAAAGATAGAATACAGTAAAGGGTTGTTTGTCAGACATCAGGGTTTGTTCTCAGATGTGCCTAGGAAAACTCATTCCTTATCCCCATGAGATAGAGCTGTCAAATGGTGACTTAATTCTGCCTAACCCCTTAGCATGCCTAGGGAGTGAATGAAGAGAAGATTTTCTGTGTAAGTAATCAAGCACTACAGAAAGATCTGTTGGAATTTAGCTGAAGTGGTTTTGCCATTGGCAAACTTGTTAAAAGTCAAAAGGTTGACATGAGCTAATCAATGTCAGTGAGCCCTAAAAGGCCAGAGTTGTTTTGTTTTTGTGTGTGAGTGTAATTGTCTTGGTGGTATTAGACTGTAATAAACAGTTTGAGTTCATTGGATCAACCTATGAGAGCATTGTTGGTGCAGTGTGGAGATGTCAGGCATCTAATAGACTACTGTTCCAAGAAGTTTTGCAGTATCAGAGATGTTATCCCATTGTGGAAGAAGAAGTTTTGGGTTTATTGAGTGTAAAGATTACATTTTGAGGTGTATCTGCATGAGACACCCTGTACATGAGGTGACTGTATATAGTGACCACAATCTGTTGTTGTTTTTGAATAACATAAAAAGGGAATAACCAATGGTGGTTGAAATGGAGTGTACTCCTCCAGGAATTCCATTGTGTATTGTATATACTCTTGGTCAAGAGAATGTGTTGGTTAATGCTGTGTTATGTGTAAAATTTTGCTGACTGCATATCATTCTTTGCTTGTAGAAAAATTTCTTATTAAAATCATAAGAAATTTTCCATTGAACAATGGGGGAGTGTGACGGACCTACCCCTGAATTATATTTCTTATGTGTGAAATGTCTACCTTGTGTTATATTCCCAATGCGTTTTTGAAAACGCGATCGAGTTGGCGGTGAGCTGCTAAAGGCAGTAAAGCCGTTAGCAGGGCGAGGTAGACGCATACGTGATGAGTCGATCGTTGTTCTCATTGTCTGGGCGGTTCAAAATGTCGACTAGAAGCCCTATTTTTCCCATAATGTTTAAAATACAATGTCTAATAGGAATTGCCAGTCTGACCTTCTGTGAACTTTTTGTCTGGGTTATGTCTAGGTTTTAAAATCCAACGTTTGGCGCAATGCTGCAATGACCAGCTCAGAGTAACCAGGACACTGATGCTATTCCTGACAATCTGATTGGCCGAGGCTGGTCAGTGTGGGTTTTGTTGTGGTTCATGTACAAGGCGTGCGAGCGAGTTAGGCAGTGAGCACTGGGGCTTGCGGGCCGGAAAGACGTGATGTCTAAAGAGTAAGAGTAGCCACTCCGTGTGCAGGGATAACACGTAAAAGAATCTCCATTGAAAATCCTGAACTAAGAACTGTATCTTCATGTGCGTGCGCGCACAACCTGCTATACTACGAGGCCAGATCAAATCGATGCTCATCGATCACGCGTGGCAGAAAGAACTCCTGCCAAGTCCTCTGCTGAAGACAGGACAATCTGCTGAAGTCCTGTACTAATGTTCGTCGTGTGGAATTTTCCCTCAGTCTACGCGAAACGCTAGGCTGAGTGTCAAGCGTGAAAATCTATCTCCACCCAAGCGGTGGAGCTGTGTCGTGTTGTGTTGAATACACATCACGTTTATGGCCTGTTTTAATCTCTCTCTAAGGATTAGCCTTGTGAGAGAGGTTGTGTGTGATGGTCTGTGTGACCAAAATGATGTGAATGAAATTTCATCTGTGATGCGCCTCTGAATTAGCGTCACACGTCAGCCTGGAGAGACTTGTAAGTACACTTCAAATGACTTTTGAAACCCTGAAATAGCGTCGCCCATCGGGTCTACGTAAGAGACTTTTGATTAACCTGCTAAAGTCAAGTTCATTGTGGTTTAGAGGAAACACACCTCTAAGTATTCTGAGAAGTAGATTGACTTTGGTTCAATGACTGATCGTATGCAGTTGCCTTGAAATTGTATTCTTTGGGTTGGTGTAGAGAGAGTAACTCTACACCTTCAGTCTGAAGGTAGACTGACTAATTTGAGTGATTGACTCTATTCTTTGGGTTATACAATTCATCTTGTTTCATGATTTAACTTCATTAAAGAAAATCATTATTGAACACTGTGTCATGTTATGTGAACAGAGAGAGAGTGGGAGAGAATGAATTATATAGTTGACCCCCTCCACGCATACCCCTAGACCAAGAGAAGAAAGAAGAATTTACAAATTGAGAAAATTAAAGTGGAGGGTACGTATCAAAGGGCTTCAAATCCAACACAAGAACACAAGAACCGAGTCAGACCCCACACAACACAACACGATTTATCTGTCTCTGTCTTCATGCTCTCTAATAAATCTCTGTCAATCTTATCAACAACAATTAAATATAAATTTCTAAATCCCACTCTCTTTTCCCATTACACTGGTCTCCAAACTGACTGACAATAGGAGTGTCCATGAGGGAGAGATAAGGGAAAGATAAAGGAATGGAATCGGGCGAAAAATCGCTGAGTGGGCAACTGACCACTGGAACATAGGAAGACTCATGCAGAGAAAGCGAAGTCAACAA
>JAWQFJ010005891.1:0-15000 GCA_034096865.1 Theodoxus fluviatilis | reverse complement strand
AGGGAGAGACCTAGGGCAGACCAGGCATCAAGGGAGAGATCCAGGGCAGACCAGGCATCAAGGGAGAGATCCAGGGCAGACCAGGCATCAAGGGAGAGACCCAGGGCAGACCAGGCATCAAGGGAGAGACCTAGGGCAGACCAGGCATCAAAGGGGTTTGAGGCCCGGTGATCAGGGGGTAAAGTGTAAAGCGGTTTGAGACCCAGTGATCAGGAGGTAAAGTGTAAAGCGGTTTGAGACCCGGTGATCAGGGGGTAAAGTGTAAAGCGGTTTGAGACCCGGTGATCAGGGGGTAAAGTGTAAAGTGGTTTGAGACCCAGTGATCAGGGGGTAAAGTGTAAAGGGGTTGGAGACCCGGTGATCAGGGGGTAAAGTGTAAAGGGGTTTGAGGCCCGGTGATCAGGGGGTAAAGTGTAAAGCGGATTGAGACCCAGTGATCAGGAGGTAAGTGTAAAGCGGATTGAGACCCAGTGATCAGGAGGTAAGTGTAAAGGGGTTTGAGACCCGGTGATCAGGGGGTAAAGTGTAAAGCGGTTTGAGACCCGGTGATCAGGGGGTAAAGTGTAAAGCGGTTTGAGACCCGGTGATCAGGGGGTAAAGTGTAAAGCGGTTTGAGACCCGGTGATCAGGGGGTAAAGTGTAAAGCGGTTTGAGACCCGGTGATCAGGGGGTAAAGTGTAAAGCGGTTTGAGACCCGGTGATCAGGGGGTAAAGTGTAAAGCGGTTTGAGACCCGGTGATCAGGGGGTAAAGTGTAAAGGGGTTGGAGACCCGGTGATCAGGGGGTAAAGTGTAAAGCGGTTTGAGACCCGGTGATCAGGGGGTAAAGTGTAAAGGGGTTGGAGACCCGGTGATCAGGGGGTAAAGTGTAAAGGGGTTGGAGACCCGGTGATCAGGGGGTAAAGTGTAAAGCGGTTTGAGACCCGGTGATCAGGGGGTAAAGTGTAAAGCGGTTTGAGACCCCGTGATCAGGGGGTAAAGTGTAAAGCAGTTTGAGACCCGGTGATCAGGGGGTAAAGTGTAAAGCGGTTTGAGACCCGGTGATCAGGGGGTAAAGTGTAAAGCGGTTTGAGACCCGGTGATCAGGCGGTAAAGTGTAAAGCGGTTTGAGACCCGGTGATCAGGGGGTAAAGTGTAAAGCGGTTTGAGACCCCGTGATCAGGGGGTAAAGTGTGAAGCGGTTTGAGACCCGGTGATCAGGTGGTAAAGTGTAAAGGGGTTGGAGACCCAGTGATCAGGGGGTAAAGTGTAAAGTGGTTTGAGACCCGGTGATCAGGGGGTAAAGTGTGAAGCGGTTTGAGACCCGGTGATCAGGGGGTAAAGTGTAAAGCGGTTTGAGACCCGGTGATCAGGGGGTAAAGTGTAAAGCGGTTTGAGACCCAGTGATCAGGGGGTAAAGTGTAAAGCGGTTTGAGACCCGGTGATCAGGGGGTAAAGTGTAAAGGGGTTGGAGACCCAGACATGGGTGATGAGTCGCTGTATGCAACCAAACCTTTACCTTTTTTTAACCTGTCTGTCGCGGTAATGCCAGTACAATAATAATTTTTTTTGTTTTACTGTACTGAGGTTTTCAACAAAACCTAATCGCCACACTCCTGTCGGACACGGACAGATAAACAGACAAGAAATACAAGTGGACACTGAGGCAAAAGAATAATTACACAAGAATATTTATTAACAATGAACAAGCAAACGTTCAATCAACACCCAATCCACAAGTCCCCTCGACAACAATAACAAGAAGGGCAAAGCCCATACGACTCACATGCTTGACCTTGACCTTTACATGACCTTGACCTTCAGGTGATCCTCAAGGTCAAGGTCAAACAACTACACCTAGCAATGACATCATACACTAAGAAATGCTTTACACATTTTTCCTACCAAAATACATGTGGCCTTGACCCAAGGTCAAGGTCATCCAAGGTCATGCAACACAAAGCTGTTATTAATTCAAGACACAGGAAGCAAAATGGTGCATATTGGCACTTTCTACCATGAGATATGGTCACTTTTAGTGGTTCACTACACCATTTTGGTCACATTTCATAAGCGTCAAAGTGACCTTGACCTTGATGATATTTGACCAAATGTATCTCATGATGAAAGTACAACATGTTCCCCACATAATTATTAAGTTTGAAACAGTTATCTTCCATAGTTCAGGGTCAAGGTCACTTCAAAATATGTATACAATCCAACTTTGAAGAGCTCCTGTGACCTTGACCTTGAAGCAAGGTATGCCAAACTGGTATCAAAAGATAGGGCTTACTTTGCCCTATATACCATATATAGGTCAGGTATTCAATCTCAAAAACTTCAGAGAAAATTGAGAAAATGTGAAAAATGGCTGTTTTTTAGACAACATTTATGGCTCCTGCGACCTTGACCTTGAAGCAAGGTTAAGTCACTATGCATGTTTTTTGACGCCTTGTCATCATACACCATCAAGCCACATTTGGTATTGATAGACTTAATAGTCTCCAAGAAAATTCCAACGTTAAAGTTTTCGGAAACCCGGACGCCCGGACGGACGAAACAGGTGAGTACATAGACTCACTTTTGCTTCGCAGGTGAGTCAAAAACTACAACAACCTTCGTTCATACACATGAGGGAAAACACACTACAACAACCACACTTCTTTCACATGAGCCTCAAGAGGGTGAGCAACTGTCCTCAACCAGGTCAGGCTCCCCGCAGACATGTGGAAGAAACAACACAAAGATAACAATCTACCCCCCTCGGGGTTCAAGGATATGGTCGCACCCTAGTGCGCAAAGGTAGCTTCACAACAAGCATACCACTCTTGATAAACAATCACACACGGATAACCAACCCCCCATGGGTTCGACACACAGGTCACTAAGTGGATGTGTAGGACAGCCCCACACCTTAGGGGAAAGGAGGTGGGCCCCAACAGGCTGTGAAAGACACCCCCTGACTCCCGTCGGTAGCGAGGTGCCCCACTCCATCTCGAACGCACGACACGTGATGATACAATCACATACAGACACCTCCATGGTTCACCGTACAGATTCTCTCTCCCAAACTCCACATGTATCTTTACAAGGCAGAACTCTAACAACACAGACTCTACCAAAAAGCTTACACAGGATAATAAAAATCATCACACGCAAATAATCCCTCAAAAATAGCGAGGTACAGGGTAAAAAGAAACACCAAAAGGAAACACTATTTCTTCTCTTATCAAAGCATAACCGCCTCTCGCGGCTAATGACGGGAAACGTACACATCAAACAATAATAACCACTCCCTCTTAAGGGGTCTCGGCACCATAGCCGCAACGACGAGGACAAAACAATGTCACTTATCAGCCCCTTAAGAGGGCGACAAGCTACTGCCGGAACGATTCCAACGCGGACTCAACTGGAGAGAAGATAGAACAAGAAGGGCTAAGCCCATACGACTCACATGCTTGACCTTGACCTTTATATGACCTTGAACTTCAGGTGACCTTCAAGGTCAAGGTCAAACAACTAAACCTACCAATGACATCATACACAAAGAAATGCTTTACACATTTTTCCTACCAAAATACATGTGACCTTGACCCAAGGTCAAGGTCATGCAACACAAAGCTGTTAATTCAAGACATAGGAAGCACAATGGTGCTTATTGGCACTTTCTACCATGAGATATAGTCACTTTTAGTGGTTCACTACCCCATTTTGGTCACATTTCATAAGGGTCAAAGTGACCTTGACCTTGATGATATGTGAACAAATGTGTCTCATGATGAAAGTATAACATGTGCCCCACATAATTATTAAGTTTGAAACAGTTATCTTCCATAGTTCAGGGTCAAGGTCACTTCAAAATATGTATACAATCCAACTTTGAAGAGCTCCTGTGACCTTGACCTTGAAGCAAGGTCAACCAAACTGGTATCAAAAGATAGGGCTTGCTTTGACCTATATACCACTTGTAGCTAAGGTCGCCATTCTCAATAACGTGGGAGAAAATTGGGAAAATGTGAAAAATGACTGTTTTTGAGACCACATTTATGGCTCCTGTGACCTTGACGCAAGGTCAAGTCACTATGTATGTTTTTTGAGGCCTTGTCATCATACACCATCATGCCACATTTGGTGTTGATAGACTTAATAGTCTCCGAGAAAAATCCAACGTTTAAGTTTTTTACGCCCGGACGGACGGACGGACGCCCGGACGGACGGACGGACGAAACTGCTCAGTACATAGACTCACTTTTGCTTCGAATGTGAGTCAAAAAGGTTCGAAGATGGTGGTTCAACCTTACCCTAGTCTTGATCCGATCTGTCAATTCTCTCCCAGCATCCAGAACATCACCAGTGATCAGTGCTCAGACCTCCCTGCGAACACCCTTGCAGGTACAAAGTAGGCATATAGCACACGCCTGACCATCTCACACACAGGCTCACAGCGACCTGAGTCACTTGGTCCTCGCTCCCGCATAGACTGTAGACTGGTAGACAACCGCGTCTCCACATCTCACGGATGACGACGGGCTCCGTCCCGTCGCCCAAAGAGGGCAGTGTCAAGCCACAGGTTGACAGTGTGAATAAATATTAATAAATACATGTACAGAAAAAAAGAAAAATCTGGTCATGACCGGGTTTCGAGCCGGGGTCCTCTGTGTTGGTGGACCAGTGGTACTTGAAGTAATAACTTTCAAAATTGTCCTTTAGCCTTTTTATTAAAAAAAGTTTCATAGAATATGACGAGGGAGCAGGAACTCGTCATACCCACAATCCTCCTGCTCCCTGCTCTGACCGTTGGAGAAAGAGGGAGTCTCCCGAAAACTCTCACTCTTACCTGAGGCAGCGGTGAAGGGATGATTCTCTTCCCAATGTGGATGCTACAGTCTTCCAAGATTGGAATCTGAGTGTATTGCATTTGTAAACAAAAGTAATTAAGAAGTGTGAAGTAGTTGGACGGAATACACACAGGTGGACTGGTGAGTGTTCTCTTTTTTGGATAGCCACATTTAGAAAGGGATAGTTTCAGTTTATTGCTAGTAAATTCTTGTTGTTGAGCTAATCATTATTTAGGATAATTGTTTGTAAGAGTTGAAGAAAAGGAATTTTGGAAAGTGCGTGACGTCAAATTGAAAGTTTTCCTTTTTAAGAACGTCATCACTTCACTATTTGACCCAGTCATTCAACTGAAAACTTATACAATTATTTTTATGAAGCTAGGTTTGTCTTGGTTTTGTGGAATTATCATTTAATGTAAATTGGGACATGTATTATGGGGATCCGATGAAATATTTTTCTTTAGCACCTGCCTCGCCATCCCGACTCGTGGTGGACTGCACTGTTTTCCTGTCGCCTTGACGTGGAGGGACAATCCGGAGAACGGAAGATTTCTTCGGGGGAAGCGATCCCTGGTGATTGGCTGGGACCCGCCTCTTCGTCGAGGGTACCAGTGGAGATCCTGGGCGGTCAGCTGACTTTTGGGGAAGATTTGGGAACTCTTGGGTGGGGGAGATTCGGGAAATTGAATAGTTAGGAATCAAATACTGTGGTAAAATTACTTTGTTTTTTAGTGTGATAATATCCTGATTTCGGTGGTCTAAAATTAATAAATATCTGTTTAGTTAATCTCAAATTGTGTGGTATCTTATAAGAAGTGGATGAATGTCTTTGAATGATTGCTTGTGTGTATAAAGAAAAACCAAAGGAATCCAATCTATCGTTTTCGGAAAAAGAACCCAAGGATCTGATGACTGTGATCCCATCAGCAGTTGTACGGTCCTGACAAAAATGGTGGCAGCGGTGGGATAGATTGGATTTGCTAAGGTGTGTTTTGTCCTTGTCGAAGGGTGGGTGAGGTGTGAGTGAACTTGGGAAGGAAATAGATTTACAATGTAGGAATTCGTGTGTTTTTATTATATGAAAGTGCCTGTATTAGACAAGGATGGCTGCTCCTCAGGGGGGATTGGAGTTGCGCTCTGGGAAGGTGATGCAACGCTCTGATAAAAGCACTACTGGGCCTGAAATAACATCTCAGACACCCACGAGTGTCACTTTGACAAGTACACCTCGCATTGCAGCGCAATTTTCCAGAGACAATGGAGCTCATTCTGAACACAGAGATGTAATACTATCTCTGACACAGGTTGGTCACGTGACTTCGAATCCACATTCCAATGATTCTACCAATCAAAATTCAACATGATCAGAAGACCATTGAGAGTAAAAAGAGGCGATTCTATTTCACTCCAATTATTTATCCCGATAGATAAACACAAATTTGGTGTTCTAATAAAACTAATCTATGAGATTTTCAGGAAATCATTTGAGAACTACTTTTAGCGCGAACGTGTCTATAAGGTTGTAATCTGCCTTGAGCACGTGCGATTGTGTATATACAGTAGTCGCCGCTTATTAAAAACACATTGGGACCGAACAAAAGTGTTTTTAATAAGCGGCGTTTTTATTAACCGGCACTTCCCGCTTCACCAAGCCGTTGCGTTTCTTCCACCTGTTAAACCACCCATTTGTAGCTTTGAATTCGGAGCGACCAAGCTGGGAAGCAATTTGTTCCGCCTTCTGACACAGGATTGGGCCGTTTACAGATGTGTTGCGCGCTTGGATAGAGTCGAACCACCGCTTTAAGCCATCTTCTGTCTCTTTATCCTTCCCGCAGCGCCGACGCTTCCTTTGGCCTTGACTGGAGCCCTCTGCGATATCAGCCCTAAGTTCATCTTCTTTTTTCAGTGTCTGGCACAGAAATGATGCCGACACACCCAAAATGTCAGCACCCTCCCTCAAACTTTGAGAATTTAGCTCTCGGTAGCGATCAAGCAAGTCCACTTTGTCTTTGGGTGTCATTTCTGTTCTTTTTCTTTTCTTTGGAGCTGAAGTTAAAGCCATTTTCTGATTCACTGCTTATCCAGCGAGACTAGACAGTGTTGAATTGACATCTGACGGTTTGCTGACAAGGTACGTGTAATCACTGTTCACACAAACGCTGAAGCGTCTTTAGTTGTCATCTAACGGTTTGCTGACAAGAATTCACAACCAGAGATCGACTCTGACCCTCCGAACTCGCTCAATGAAGTATAAATATTGCTGTTGTATTCAAAGTCCTTATAATTATTAGAGTTCACAATATTACACTCTTGTGATTCGAATTTTACCGCACACAAGTTTTACATTCATGGGAAATCGATGTTTAGAAAATGAACTGACGGAAAAATGGCTGCCAGTATGGAGTGTATCACAACAAGCGGAGGAATACACTCACGATGTGATATGGCATTCAGCATGGCTGTTCAGAACGGTGGTATGCATGTTATGGAAGAATTTAGGCTATCACGTGACCAACCTGTTGCTGAGACTATATTCACTAGTCTCAGCCACGCTGAATGAATGGAGCTCAGAGACTGGCCGAAACTGGGTTACTACAGCCACAACGAGAGGAAAAGAGGATGGAAAGCCTTAATTATCTCTTTGCAGAAGTCTCTCCACAGGGTGATAGTCTAATGGTCATAAATCCGACTCTACCGGAGTTTGACGAGGATGCTGCTATGGAGAAGTATGCGGAGATGGGTAGGAGGTTACAGTTGAGGGATTCGGCGTTAACCCAGTTTATCATCGAAAGGACTGATTCGGCTAGAGTGGCTCATGATGCAAAACTACGGGCGGATAAGCAGATGGAGATTTTGTTACAACAGCAACAACTCCAGCTACAAGAGCAGGAACGGTATCGCCAAGAGCAGGAACGGTATCGCCAAGAGCAACAACTCCAGCTACAAGAGCAGGAACGGTATCGCCAAGAGCAACAACTCCAGCTACAAGAGCAGGAACGGTATCGCCAAGAGCAGGAACGGTATCGCCAAGAGCAACAACTCCAGCAGGAACGGTATCGCCAAGAGCAACAACTCCAGCAGGAACGGTATCGCCAAGAGCAACAACTCCAGCTACAAGAGCAGGAACGGTATCGCCAAGAGCAACAACTCCAGCAGGAACGGTATCACCAAGAGGAGTTGCGGTGTCGCAAAGAAGAGTTGGCATTGCAGCGAGATCAGCTTAAGTTGTTGCAAAACCAAATGGAGCAGCAGCAAAATCATCTGGACTCCACGGGGTCTCGTATTGATGCTGAGGGAAGCAGAGAAAGAGATGACTACAAGCTCACCTTACCATGTCTGAGAGACAATGAAGACATTGATTCCTTTTTGCTCCATTATGAGAACATCTGTACACCAAGGAAATGGGATGACTTCAAGAAGGTTTCTCGTCTTGTTCCTCTGCTGTCAGGGAAAGCCTTGAAAGCGTACCATGAGCTGCTAAAAGGAAATTCGGATTCTACCTATGGTCAAATGAAATAGGCGATTTTGGAGGAATACCGACTCACTCCTGAACACTACCGAAGGCAGTTCAGAACCATAACCAAAAGCCAAGATGAGAATTTCAAACAGTTCGGCCGGAAACAGAGGCTGATGTTTGATCGCTGGTTCGAGATGCTGGGCGTAGACAAGGATGACCCAGAAGAGGTGATTGAGGTGTTCTTGTTGGAGCAATTCATGAGTACCTTATCAGGAGAATTGGCTATTCATGTCAAAGAGAAGAAGCCAGCAACAGCTAAGAAAGCAGCAGAATATGCATTCCTACACCTCGAAGCAAAGAAAGAGGTAGAGCTTGACCGCAAAGCACGAGGTTCAAATGCTGTTGGGATATTTCAACTAAGGAGAGTTCCTCAAACAGAGCGAACCACTGGTATCTCTGAAATTTCATCACCGCATTCTGCAGAAGTAGAACGGGTCAGCAGAAACTTCAAGAAAGCATCAACCGGAGACAGAGCAAAGAAGATATCAGAGTACCTGAAGAAATTGAGGCCTGAGAAGAAAACAGAGTTGAGAAAAGCGAACAAGTGCTTCAAATGCGAAAAATCGGGGCATGCAATTTGGACCTGTACAGCAGTGAATGCGATCCAACTTGAAAATACATCCGCTGGGAACAACAGGAACTCCGCTAAAAACTCTGAGAAACCAAATGGACGAGACCCATTGTGGGCACATCTGGAACCCTTGTGCGACCAATGCGAGAAGATTAACTGGAGACGGGATCTTCGAGTGCGGGTTGATGGAAAAGTGGTGGATGCCATGCGAGATACTGGAGCTGACGATTTGTGTATCCGACCTGAGCACGTCAACAAGGAAAACTACCTGGGAACTACGGAGAAAGTTGTTTTGGCGGACCTGAAGGTGCAAGGTGAATACCCACGAGCTGTAGTGGAGTTGGAATCACCTTTTGTGAAGGGATTGGTTCAGTGTGTTGTCATCAACGACTTGGGGGTTGACGTTTTTATCGGTGACAAGCTGAAGTTTGCTGATGGCAGTCTCATGGAGAATGTACCTGTCTACCCCAAGAAGCAGTTGTTGGCAGTTACGAGGGCACAAGCCAAAAGAGAGGCTCAGCCACATGAACCTGTTCCCGTCCAAGGCATAAACGAACTCGATGTCACGCCAAATCAACTTAGGAGACTCCAAGAAGAAGATTCATCACTCCAGAGAACGCGAGAGGCGGCAAGAGAAGAGAAGAAAATTTCTCGAAATGGGAAAGTGTCTTTTACTTTTGAAACGGGAGTGTTGAAGAGAGTCTACATTGATGTGAAAGGAAAGCATACTCAAGTGGTAGTACCAAAACCACTACGACAGGCGGTCTTGAAATTGGGTCATGATGCACCAATGAGCGGTCACATGGGGGCAAAGAGGACAAGAGAAAGGATTTGGGTAAACTTCTATTGGCCGGGGATGTGTCAAGACATTCGGAGGTTTTGTATCTCATGTGATCGTTGTCAGAAGGTTACTCCCCGAGGAAGAGTTTCCAAAGTCCTGCTGGGCAAGATGCCTATTCCTCAGGTGCCATTCGAGAAAGTGGGAGTGGATCTGATAGGACCAATCAAGCCTGTATCCAACGCTGGATACAGATACGTGATCGTGATGGTAGATTACGCAACGCGATATCCGGAGGCCATGCCTCTCAAGACCATCGAGGCTAGTCAGGTTGCAGAAGCGTTGTGGGTGATGTGGTCCAGAGTCGGCATCCCAAAGACCGTGGTTTCAGACAGAGGAAGTCAGTTTACTGGAGAATGCATGGAAGAGCTGAAGAAACTGCTCGCTATAAAGGGGAACCTGACAACACCATATCATGCGCAGGCAAATGGTCTGGTGGAGAGGTTTAACGGGACACTCAAGTCGATGTTGAGGAAACTGGCAGGAGAACAACCGGGTGAGTGGGACCGGTACATCCCCGCGCTGCTCTTCGCATATAGAGAAGTACCCCAGGCTAGCACGGGATATTCGCCATTCGAACTCCTGTACGGGCGTACAGTGCGAGGTCCTTTGTCGCTGCTCAAAGGAATGTGGCTCCAGGAGAAGGAAACCAAACCGGAGGAACAGTTGGCTACACGCTATGTCTTTGAACTCAGGAATCGAATCAACGAGACTTGCGAAATCGCCAGAACCCAGCTGGAAAAAGAATCAGCAAAGTACAAGCGGTACTTCGACAAAAAGGCGAAACACAGGGTCTTCCCCGAAGGCAGTCGGGTGTTGCTGTTGCTTCCTCACAAATTGAACAAACTTGAGATGTCATGGAGAGGTCCTTTCGTCGTTGAAGAAAGGGTTGGCGAATGTGACTACAAGATCAATATGGGGAAGAAGACAAAGCTATTTCATGCCAATATGCTGAAGGCCTACGTTGAACGGAGTGCATTGAGGACCGTGGCGGTGATCAGTCAAGTGGATGAAACATCACAGATGGAATCTTCAGGGTCTGAGACGGGAGTCACAAAAGAAGACATACCTTTAATCCCACTGAAACAGAAAGAGGATGCGAAGTGTGTGAATTACGGTGACGCACCAAAACGACTGATCGAATCATTGGCTCGAATCTTGAGTAGGCACAAAAGAATCTTAACGGATCTACCTCTTCGGACCAACGTTAACCATTGCAGAATCCCTCTCGAACATGATAAACCCATTCGGAAGAAACAATATCCTCTGCCTTTTGCAAAGAGGGAAGCCATCGGGAAGGAGGTCGAAGAGATGCTGAAGATGGGCGTCATCACCAGATCAACCTCACCCTACAGCGCGCCAATTGTGCTGGTGGAAAAGCCTGACGGAAGTTACAGGTTCTGCACTGACTATCGAGAGCTGAATCGAGTAGTGAAATTCGACGCCGAGCCAATGCCAGACGTTGACTTTCTGTTCTCCAAGATTTCGCAGGCGAAATTTTTCTCCAAAGTGGATTTGTGCAAAGGCTATTGGCAAATCGAAATAGTGCCAGAAGATCGCCACAAAACAGCATTTGCAACCCCTCAGGGGAACTTCGAGTGGACCGTCATGCCATTTGGTCTAAAAACAGCGGGAGCAATCTTCAGCAGGATGATGCGTGAACTCCTCGCTCCCCTGCAGACGCCGGAAATAGACAACTTCATCGATGACGTCATCATCGGCACTGAAACGATGGAACAACATGAGGAATGTGTGGAGAAGCTGTTCCGACGTTTGGATGAAGCCAATATTGCAGCGAGACCATCAAAATGTTGGTTGGGGTTCACGCAGATTGAGTTTCTGGGACATAAGGTGGGGAAAGGAGTCCTGAAACCTTTGTCAGAGAACCTGGAGAAGATTCGAGATACACCAAGACCGACCACAAAGAAACAGGTCCGCGCGTTCTTGGGATTAGCCGGATATTACCGAAAGTTTGTGCCAAACTTTTCTGAAGTGGCAATCCCATTGACTGATGCAACGAAGAAGAACCAGCCGAATGGGATCATTTGGACCAAGGAAATGAACGAGGCTTTCTACAAACTGAAAGAAGCGTTGTCATCAGAACCTGTTTGTGTGTTGCCTGACCTGCAGAAGCCATTCGTTCTCAGAACAGATGCATCCGATCAAGGGTTGGGAGCACTGCTGCTTCAGAATCAGGAAGGCGAGTTGAAAATTGTAGCATGCGCTAGCAAGAAGTTGAAGGGACCAGAGCTCAACTATTCAACGATTGAAAAGGAATGTTACGCACTGGTTTGGGGAGTCAAAAGGTTTGATCCCTACTTGATGGGACGTCCCTTTGTGGTGCAAAGTGACCACAAACCATTGGAGTTCCTCCAGGGGATGAAAGCCAACAACAAAAGGCTGATGAGATGGGCGTTGGCACTACAACCCTACAACATCACCATTCAAGCTATTCCAGGGGCAGAAAACTGTGGAGCAGACTTCCTCAGTCGTCTTGATCTTTGATTTTCGTGAGGGCATAATGCCGTAGGGGAGGGAATTTCAGAGATGACATGAGTTGCGAATTACCAAGGAAATTCGAACTAACCTTGGGGGTATTGTCAAGCCACAGGTTGACAGTGAGAATAAATATTAATAAATACATGTACAGAAAAAAGAAAAATCTGGTCATGACCGGGTTGCGAGCCGGGGTCCTCTGTGTTGGTGGACCGGTGGCGTTGCCACTGGACCACCGGTACTTGAAGTAATAACTTTCAAAATTGTCCTTTAGCCTTTAAAAAAAAAAAGTTTCATAGAATATGACGAGGGAGCAGGAACTCGTCATACCCACAATCCTCCTGCTCCCTGCTCTGACCGTTGGAGAAAGAGGGAGTCTCCCGAAAACTCTCACTCTTACCTGAGGCAGTGGTGAAGGGATGATTCTCTTCCCAATGTGGACACTACAGTCTTCCAAGATTGGAATCTGAGTGTATTGCATTTGTAAACAAATGTAATTAAGAAGTGTGAAGTAGTTGGACGGAATACACACAGGTGGACTGGTGAGTGTTCTTCTCTTTTTTGGATAGCCACATTTAGAAAGGGATAGTCTCAGTTTATTGCTAGTAAATTCTTGTTGTTGAGCTAATCATTATTTAGGATAATTGTTTGTAAGAGTTGAAGAAAAGGACTTTTGGAAAGTGCATGACGTCAAATTGAAAGTTTTCCTTTTTAAGAACGTCATCACTTCACTAATTGACCCAGTCATTCAACTGAAAACTTATACAATTATTTTTATGAAGCTAGGTTTGTCTTGGTTTTGTGGAATTATCATTTAATGTAAATTGGGGCATGTATTATGGGGATCCGATAAAATATTTTTCTTTAGCACCTGCCTCGCCATCCCGACTCGTGGTGGACTGCACTGTTTTCCTGTCGCCTTGACGTGGAGAGACAATCCGGAGAACGGAAGATTTCTTCGGGGAAGCGATCCCTGGTGATTGGCTGGGACCCGCCTTTTCGTCGAGGGTACCAGTGGAGATCCTGGGCGGTCAGCTGACTTTTGGGGAAGATTTGGGAACTCTTGGGTGGGGGAGATTCGGGAAATTGAATAGTTAGGAATCAAATACTGTGGTAAAATTACTTTGTTTTTTAGTGTGATAATATCCTGATTTCGGTGGTCTAAAATTAATAACTATCTGTTTAGTTAATCTCAAATTGTGTGGTATCTTATAAGAAGTGGATGAATGTCTTTGAATGATTGCTTGTGTGTATAAAGAAAAACCAAAGGAATCCAATCTATCGTTTCGGAAAAAGAACCCAAGGATCTGATGACTGTTATCCCATCAGCAGTTGTACGGTCCTGACAGACAGGCACCTCCCAGTGCCCATGGATGACGGCTCCTTCCGTCACATGAAAGACGGCTCCTCCGTCGCATGAAGATCACAGGTGCCTCCTGGCACCTAGAAAGGACGGGCTCCTCCGTAGCTTGGATGACGGCTCCTCTGCGTCGCCACGTGGGAACGACAGGCGCTTCCTGTCGCATGGTTGATGGGCTCCTCGATCCAAGAAGAGACCCGAGGCTAAGACGCTCTGCCAAAGCCTCTCTGCATTCCCCAAAGGGAAAACTCGGCACTCAACAGGCCATGAAAAAAACGCCTCAACAGGCTAGATGAAAGATGCCTCAACAGGCTAGATGAAAGATGCCTCAACAGGCTAGATGAAAGATGCCTCAACAGGCTAGATGAAAGATGCCTCAACAGGCTAGATGAAAGATGCAGTCATTCCAGATTGAGCCGCGCGGCTCCTGCCTTCAACTCCGCTCCCACTGCTGGCCATTCCTAGGGGAGGAATGCCAGAGCTACGAGCAGAGTGACTTGCTCCCCCAAAGCCAAGGTACAAGTCCTCCATGCTATGGAGGCCCTACTGGCGATGCATACGTGCATCCCAGAGCCGCGCTCCAACAGCGACTTGCCCTTCCAAAGGCCGGAATACAAGTCGTTTTAGCGTGCAACTAGCATGACGTTTATTTTTTTGTGACGCATTTCTTTGAGAAATCGCGTGACGCGTTACTTATTTCAGAATTTGAAATTTGGACCTGACCTAGTTCCTAAGAGAGCATACTTGCTTCTGTAAGAAGGTGACCGCGCTATTCCAAGCGACAGTGAACAACACTAAACCTAACTCGTTCTCGCACCCCTTGTCGCGACACGCGACACGCGACACTGTCCCCAGCCCACTGCCAGCCTGAATAACTGCTTGGGGCCGCCCCTGGCTGAGCTACTGGGGCAGGCCCCTGACTGAGCTACTGGAGCAGGCCCCTGACTGAGCTACTGGAGCAGGCCCCTGGCTGAGCTACTGGGGCAGGCCCCTGGCTGAGCTACTGGAGCAGGCCCCTGGCTGAGCTACTGGAGCAGGCCCCTGGCTGAGCTACTGGGGCAGGCCCCTGACTGAGCTACTGGAGCAGGCCCCTGGCTGAGCTACTGGAGCAGGCCCCTGGCTGAGCTACTGGAGCAGGCCCCTGGCTGAGCTACTGGAGCAGGCTCATGGCTGAGACCCTGGAGCAGGCCCCTGGCTGAGCTACAGGAGCAGGCCCCTGGCTGAGCTACTGGAGCAGGCCCCTGGCTGAGCTACTGGAGCAGGCTCATGGCTGAGACCCTGGAGCAGGCCTCTGGCTGAGCTACAGGAGCAGGCCCCTGGCTGAGCTACTGGGGCAGGCCCCTGGCTGAGCTACTGGAGCAGGCCCCTGGCTGAGCTACTGGAGCAGGCTCATGGCTGAGAC
>JAWQFJ010005889.1:0-54689 GCA_034096865.1 Theodoxus fluviatilis | reverse complement strand
GGAATAAATTTGATGAAATTATTCTAGAATTCTTTAATTCCAGAATAATTCTAGAATATTCTAGAACATTACTTTTTCTTAGAATATTATTCTAGAACAAGACCATTCAAATAATATTCTATAAAATTGTAAATAAAATTATATTTAAAAATATAATAAATAAGAAAAAAACCCACGACTAACACCAAAATCAAAGACTTTCGGGCACACGCCCTTCTTCAGTGAACGATGTAGAAACGCAAAAATGATGTAATACGTGACGTAAAAAAACTTTAGAATATGACGTTATAAGGCATTGTAGAGCTCTCTCTCTCTCTCTCTCTCTCTCTCTCTCTCTCTCTCTCTCTCTCTCTCTCTCTCTCTCTCTCTCTCTCTCTCGTGTGTGTGTGTGTGTGTGTCTCTCTCTCTTTCTCTATCACTCTCATCCAATAAAAATTAAAATGTTCGAGTTCGAGTTCAAAAAAAAAGAAGAGAAGTGAACAACAAAGCATTTTAACACACACGCAAGACACTTTAGTGATCACACACAGAATATAAGATTTAGTGTCAACATACATAAATTTGATGTTGATGTTCATATACCCCATGCGCTTCGGATGGAACGCGCACGTTAGCTTAGGGAGCGACGTACTTTGTCCCTCGCGTTGTTTACGTCAAGATCTAAAAATAGCAAACAGCAAACGGAAGTGGCCGACTTATCGCAATGCCTGCTGGGAAGCAGAGAGACCGCGCACTTACAAACTTGTGCAAGTTTGATCTAAATCGGACAAGTTTTAGCTCTGTTGTGGCGATTTTTGTCGAGATTTCGACTGACGTTCTGTCTTTTTTCGCGTCATGGCCAACTCCGCATGGGATGAGAGCGAAGGAAGCGACATTGATGCTGATTCTGATTCTGATTTTGAATGAGACTGGGGCAGTTCAAGACGGAAAATGGAGATCGAATCTCTGCACGAACGGAAAAGCTTGGTCAGGGTGGACTTTGAAATTCAAGCGGTACATCTCTAAAAGGAATCATTCGCCGACTCGAGCTCGAGTATTCGCCCAGTGCTTCACAGGACTGTCGCGGTGCCTGTGGAGTCGTCCTGAGGCTGCAGGAGCACTGTGATGGCGACCGATGTCCCGCTGTTCAACGGATTCCCAGATGCCAACATGATGGAGGACATAAACAGCCACACGACGCGTGCAGATGGATCTTGATCCGAGAGTGAGAGGTTTTCGTTCTCGTATGCGACACGCCTTTCGACGCGCTCAAGGAGTGAAGATTGACATCCCCTCGGACGCTGAGAGAGACAGAAGAATCCACCTCGGACGCTGAGAGAGAGAGACAGAAGAATCCACCTCGGACGCTGAGAGAGAGAGACAGAAGAATCCACCTCCTGCCTGGACTGCCAGCTCCAAGTGGGCGCCTGTGACAGTTCCTGAGATGAAAACTTTCATCGGTCTCTGCATCGCAATGGGTGTGCTTCGCTTGCATCATCAGAGAAGCAAGATTTTTGGCGACAGAAAAAGTGGCTTTTCGAGACTAAGTCCCCCAAGGCAATATCGAGAGAGATTCCTTTCTCTGTGGCGGTACCTGCATCTACAATTAGGTCCCCAATAACTTTCTTCACTGCTCACAAGAATTGTAAGGTATGAGATACAATTATGAATGGGATTTGATTGATAAAATCAGTTGGATGGAATTTAATTGGTGATTCAGATATCATCTGATGTGTGCAGTTGTTTCAAACACCATCAAACTAAGTACATGAAATTCATATGCCACCTTTTCTAGCTCAGACCAGGATACCTGAGCATCAAAACTGTGTTATGTTTTAGCTCCTTCACAGTGTTTCAGAGGAGATTACTCTGAGGCAGTTGACATTTGAACTGAATGTTATCTGAAGCTCAGCTATAATGTCATAGGAATTAGGCCATCTAAGTGTTGTATAATGTTTGCAAGCACGAATCAGATTTGATACAGGAAATTTGCCCTATTTGTCTCATAAACATTTTCTAAGCTTTTGCTTAGATATATATATGCATTTCTTTTTCCTTTGTTTTATTTTTAATGTTTTCTCAACCATTGACACTACACTGAAGACTTCTGAATAGTTAATCATGATTTATTTATATGTATAAAAAAGAATTCCATCATTATTGTAAATGTAATGAAAACTGCAATTGAAATCTTTTCAGAAATACACACATTGTGCACTGTTGCAACTGAACTATGGTAAGCAATTCTTGCTTTATGTATGCAGTGATCATCATTATGTACCATTTCAATATCTGTATTAAATAATCTACATTTAACAGATATTGGTTTGTTGTTTCTTAACTAAATATTCTGTTTGAATGTTGTTGCTAAACAATTCCAAAATACTCTATTAGTATTACCTTTATTCTTCTCAATAATATTATTGTTCTTGAATTGTTCCAGAATGTGCAGTCAGTTTTCTGGAATTTCATCTTGAATTGTTCCAGAATTATCTGTCAGTATTCTAGAATATTCTGGAATAACATCCCAGAATAATCTGGAATAATTCCAGAATTATTCTAGAACTTTCATTCATTTCATTCATTTCTAGAACATTCATTACCATTCTAGAATATTCTAGAATATTCTCTTGAATTCTCATTTAATCTTCTGTCATTATTCCAGAATCTTGGACTTTGGTTCCAGAAGTCATATTCTAGAATATTCTGGAACATTTCTAGAATTGTTCTGGAAAGATTCCAGACCGTTTCGCTGGGAATTCATTATCATTCTAGAATATTCTAGAATATATTCTAGAATATTCTAGAATATATTCTAGAATATTCTAGAATATATTCTAGAATATTCTCTTGAATTCTCATTTAATCTTCTGTCATTATTCCAGAATCTTGGACTTTGGTTCCAGAAGTCATATTCTAGAATTTTCTGGAACATTTCTAGAATTGTTCTGGAAAGATTCCAGACCGTTTCGCTGGGGACATAACATATACTTTAGTCATCTGAATATTGCAGATAACTAGTTGTTATACACTGCACCACATCTGCAGGCACTCACTTCCACGGCCATTCCACAGGTTCTGTCTGTTGAGCACACTGCCTGCTGGTCTCCCACATTACACCTTCACAGCCCTAGTACATGTACCCTCACAATACTAATGTCAGTAATTCATCTTCTATGGGATGAAAAGACCTTGGGCAAACACTTTGATATGAATTCATGTGCACTGTTAGTCTTCAGTTTTCACCGGTCCCTCTCTTTGTCTTGACAGAGTGAAGGGATGGACTTCTGCCCCAGTTGAATTGGACTGTCCCTTTCTCCAGCCCTGGCCTCTGCAAAGCCCCTCCATGTCTCTAGTCTCTCCACTGTGAGCCCATCTCCCACTGCTCCAATTACAAGGACTTCCTCTCAAGTGGACCTCCATCATCACGACCATCACCTCCTCCATCCTAAAACTTAGTGAGCCTGAGGAGAGCAAGGGCAGTGGAGTCTGCCAGTCAGTTTTCCATGGGACAGTAGAGAAGCCAGCAGTGTTTGCAGTGTACAGAAGACTGATGTTTCATCATGTTTCCATTCCATCTTTTGATCAATATGTTCCTGCTATGCATGCTTTTAGGGTGCGTTTGTTAGGCAAGTGGCTTGCCTCGATGGCTAGTCAAGGGCGAGCGAGACGCACCTACAGCTAATGAGCGAGAAACGTAGGCAACACCTAGCCCTCGAGATTTTATCGAGATTCTATGCCTAACAAACGCGCCTTTTGCCTCCTTCCTCCTAATGACTTCAGAGTGACTTTTCATGTACTAGGGTAGACAGCTTGAATCTTTTTTCAGGTGTCAATGTAGTTTTGAATGAGAATGTGTTTTTTCACCACATTTGCATTTTTGGTGTTACAAATGGATATACATGAATTAAGACAAAAATACAACCGTAAGACCCCGGCTACCATAAGCAAATCTGTGGTTAAAATATCTCAAATTCTATTTGACATTACAATCTATTTGTATTGCAACAAATCACACATTTTCCAGATTTAAAAAAAAATGAATGATTTTTTTTTGTCCACATTGCATGTGTTTTTTTTGTCTTCTTTCCTATTCAGAATGCAGAACATAATCCAAAAGTCAAATTTGCACTACTATAACAGAGATTGGTAGGTTGCATGAAATACACTAAATAGAGCATGCGTGCAAATTTTGAACTAAATAGTTGAAAACACAATTATGGTCAAGACAACTGCTGCAAGAGCAAAAAAGTCAGTTTTGAGAGAAACACACAGATGGGAAACTGCAACCTGCCCTAACTCTTAATTAAAAGATTACATGGCAATTTTGTAGTTTTCTGGAGTTCCACACATTTGTAACTGGTACACACCTCACACACATCAATCACCTTTGCTATAGTGATCACCTTCCTCATTCCCCCTTGACCAGAAATAGCAAATTTAGGAGCTAACCAGGTAAACAGCTGTTTAGCACCACAAAAAACGTTCACAGCACCTTTGGAAAAATTAACTTGTAATTATTTTCTCTGTGTATGCCAAGTTTCTTGTTTACATCATCCTCTAGCTGAAACCCTGTAGTTTTTCAAACATGGAGTCCTCTTAAAACCCTACGACAAAATCAAAATCTTGAACCTAGCAAGAGACTTTAATAAATTTTATATGTTGTTTACATCATGACATTGGTAAATGTATCATGTCATCTTCCTTTGACACCAGCAGTATTTTTTTAAACAGTTGGGCGTTAACTGCATGGTACATGAAGAATCTAAAACCACAACAAATCTACCCTTCTAATGCAAAAGATGTGACCATCTCCACTGGTCCACCTTATAGTGTATAGCACTTTTTTTGGTTTTCCCAATGAATAACTGCAACAATGTAATGTTTGTGCATTTACTTTGGCAAACTCAAGAATCTGTTTCTCTCTGGTCCCACAATCCCCTGCCACACATTGTGAGATTGTGTATCCTTCAGTCCCTATAAGGGCACAGATGGTAGCACTCAGACCTACCTAGCCTTTTGTTCACTCCTATCATCGAGGCCACTCTTAAGTTCTGTCCTTGTTATATTATCTGTATGGCAGTCATTCACCAGACCCTGTCCTTATTTCACTCAAATGTGTAACTGTATCATCAGGCCAACACTGCCAGTTGTTTTCAGTCAGGCATCCACAGTGACCCTGAGAAGGAGGGAGGCGTGCTTTTTCCCTCTGGGTTTTTTACCACAGGTCCCTCCATCTTCCTAGTGTAATTTTCACACTTGAATGGCCATTGCAGAGCCCCATAATGAGAAAATTTGCTCTACTAATGAGCTGCCTCACTAAAATGAGTTTGTATGGAGGAAATAAAACAAATTAGCCCACACCCGACTGCTTGTCCATCAATTTCTTGTAAAGCCGGCTAACAGTCTTGTCTTTGTCATATCTGTACAGCAAATGTACATCAGAATCTGTTTACTTCACTCAAATGTATAACTGAAAGTTTATTTTGTCAGCTCTGCTAATTGTCTTTTATCAAGGGTCCACAGTGACCGTGAGAAGGAGGGAGCCATGCTTTTATCCACAGGGTTTTTTACCGCAGGTCCCTCCTACTCCAAAGTGTAGTTTTCATCTCAAAATGGCCCATGCAGATGCACTTTGCTTATTCCCTGCAAGATTAAACCGAGTCAAGCTGTGATCTCCAGCAATCATGACTTTTTTCTCTGCAAGATAGACAGGTGCAAGAAACACTGGATCATTTTCACATTCAGCTCATTCATTGACTTCAAGGTTGTTAAAGTGTAGGGAGTAGCACAGGCTCGTCTCATCAGAGAGGTGGAAGGCAGTAGACAGACAGTGATAGCTTAGTCTGCTTGGAGCCAGCCAAGGCCTAGCTACAGAAGTAGGCTGAAATCTCCATGATCAAGGATTTCATCTGAGGATTGTGCAGTAGCTGCTGCATGTCTAACTACATCAAGCCCTTTGATGTTCATTGGCTGTAATAATAATAACAACAACAACAACAACAACACCAACACCAACACCAACAACAACAATAATAATAATAATAATAATACAGACTATTTCTACGCACATACCTTCCCTAATAGGCAAGCTCATGGTGTTTACAATGAGAAAGTCTACACTCATACAAAGCATTCTAACACTCGCACACTGTACAGTTGAAATAAAAGACAAATTAAATACAACACAATTAATTAAGTAGCAGGGGAAAGGGGGAAAGCAACACTGCATGGCTTCAAGACTAATTCCTGGCACTTGTCACATGTCTGCACAGGACAATGCTAGCCCCTACCTTGGTAACTGTGCACTTTCATCTTAGAAATACATTTTTTCCCATCTTCTGTCTGATATTTCAAGAAACTTTGGTTATGGTTGTTTCATTGCCTGAGAAAACAAGAAATTACAGGAGATAGTGAAACTTGCATATTCCAAATGTACATACCTTCCCTCCTCTTCCTCCATTTCCTTTCGCTCCCCATCGTTTTTATTGCTTTGACTGACAGTTCAACAGATCATGTCGTCGGCCAAGCGTGAGGCTGCCTGTGACCCAAAGCCGAGGGGTTTCCTCTGTCTCTGACCCTGGCGGTTGTGTGTCCCATGGGTTTGCCATCTGTGGTGAGGTCATGCTCCTCCCTCACAGAGAAAGTGACTTATTGTGACGTTGACAACAGTGATTGTTTCGTTTTCCGTGCATATCGTTCCAGCCAATGCTGGATGCCAGCTTTGATGAACTCTTTCGTTCATGCCGTGTTTTCTTTTCTCGCACTTTTGCATTTTAAAACATGTGTAATGGGTCAATGGCCTTAACACAATAAACATGCTATCTCCCTTTAAGAAAAAGTTCAACAGTCGGTATTACTGCTCTTTAACATTGTTGAAAAACGACAAATCCTACTATTATCACCGTGGAGCATTTTATAGAGGACAGTGTGGAATAATGATGAAATGAGACACAATGTAGAGGCGAAGACCACAAGATGAAGCTCATGCAGTGAATACCCTGGGAAGATTAAGTGCTTAAAATACCATAACTTAAGAAATACAATAAATAGGAGAAATTGAATGAAGGCATTGAAAACAACTATACACAAACTTGAAGTGTCCTAAACAGGGATTGCATGCATCTGCAATGTTAGCACTTGATGCAAAGTGTAAATATAGGTATGCAAACAGATTTGGAACTGCTAGGCTCGGCTGCCTTCTCTTCTTCAGTTATTAGTTGTGATTTCACTGCGTCAGTTTCACCACGCTGATCCTGCTGTTAACATCAATGCACTCTAGCATATTCAATTCAATGGACTACAGGCCCTCAATGAAAGGAATAGCCCATTACCAGACTATTAAACTCAATAGATGCCCATGATATAAGCCGCAGAAGCTACATAAGAATGAAATAGTACTTCAAGCAATTTCAAGGATGCCTTGCACTATAGACACAATAGATGGGGGAAGAAATCTTGGACCACAAAAATGCAACAGACTCTTCCAACAATTCTGAATGCAAAGGTTTCCTTCATAAAGTATCTTTGCTATTAAACTTCATGATTTTGCCCTTCAACGTCTAATACCGTCTGAGTCTCTTCCAAACTGACGAATTCGTTGTATGAAAACAACAGTCCAGAGGTAAGAACAATCTCAGACATTCAATTCTATCATCAATAACATCATCCAGCCATAAGTAAAGGCAAAGATGTAAAAAATGCACATCACTTAAACTTACAGAAGTGTTATAGTTGTCTGCGTGTAGCCTATTACCAATTACCAGGCAACACTATTGAGCACCCCATTTGTAAACAAGAACACACTGGCCAGTATGGGGACTATTGACGAAAATGTACATTGCCACCAAGAATGGAAAATGGCCTTGTGGACAAACATAGCACATTATCTTTATGACCTCGATTGACATGTATTTCCATGCCAGAACCATAGTACATGTGCCATATCACATACATAGTCTACAGGTGTTGGATACAAATCAAATGCCTGCAAACCAGAACAGTTCAGTTGCCTATTTCTCTTCCCCAAAACATGCATAGAATTAACAAATGAAACAAAGCAAGGCAAACAAATCAAACCCGAAAACTTGTCCATAAACCCTCTGTACTTAATGGTTTGGCTCCATCCACTATGGCATTTCTCCTACAACAGAGTCTGAGAGACTGAATATCAAGTATTCTACCTCTTCCAAACTGTGATGGAATCCTCTCATACAGTACAGTCCAGCAAATGACAGATGATGTGAGGCATGTGGAAAATAGATATGCCATTTTCAAAAAATTCCTTTGGGAAATTTTGAGAGAGAGAGAGAGAGAGAGAGAGAGAGAGAGAGAGAGAGAGAGAGAGAGAGATTGATTGATTGATTTATTAAACTTTATTTTTCAAGGAAAATACATGAATTAGGCATAACTGTCTATCTTACATCCAGCCCTGTTAAAACAAGAGAGGGAGGGGGAGAGAGAAAGAGAGAAGGTAAACTCCCCATATTGATAGGCAGATTGAAGGCACAACATTGGAGATGACACTTTTCAGTGAAAAAGTGAAAAAGACTGGTCAGAAAGACCAGATTTGACTCTGCATGGGACCAGTGCTGCTGAATAAATTTGTGCCAATTCATGAGAAATTTAAATAGAACATGAAAACACCATTTGAGGGTTGAACATTAAAATACATATATATATAAAACTGAAAAAGTGCGAATGGATAGATGAAGGCATTGACAGAGCAATTTTCTTTGAATGGAGGAGAATGTACAGAGGTTGAATACATGTATATATACAAGTTACAACTGTCAACAATAAGTTGGAAAAGTAACGAGAGACAGGAGATCTGTGGCATTTCAAGTACTTACTCTCCTTCCCAGTGATTAAAACCTCCAGTTCTCTGATCACAAATATATCTGGCATGTGTATTTTGTACTCATGACACTAATCAGTGTTGCTTGATTTGTTTTCTCAAATTCATAAAGCCTCAATAAATCAAACTTGAAACATATTCAGTTTGATTAAGATGTTTTCCTAATAGTAAAAATTCACATCTCTCTATGAAGTCACTCATTCATGTTTCAATTTAAACATTTATTGAATACATTTAGATATCAAACTGGCAAAGTTTCCCTACAACACAAAATATTTGCAGACATCATTTCAAAGAAAACATCAAGTCAAATCTTTACTTCTTTCAGAGCTTACCTCGGCCCCAAAATAGGAAATGAATAAAATACAAGTGGATGAGAAAACTACAGCATACACTTTACAAACACATTCACCTAAGTGAGTGTAATGTAGGCAGAGGTTAGAAATGAAGTACATGAGAGACAGAGAAATGACAGAACTATACTACGAACTTGAGAACAGGTTCTATGGCAATAAAAGATTGACAACCTTTCACAAGCCTCCATTTATGTCAAAGAAGTATTGCTGAACATGTTCCATTGAGTCTTGTGATGAAAATAATCATTCACAACCAACACCATAATGGTATGCTACATAGAAAAAACATATTACATTAGAGCACTGACAAATAATGAGCATTTTTAAATCAATGAACATCAGTCATACAAAACATGTAGAATCACTGCTGGCCAAGTGGGAAGGAAACATTGAAACATTGAAAAGCATCAAGAATAAGTACCAGCATCAACGCAAAATGCATTGCAGAACTATTGTCAAAATTCAACATTTCCATCTGTGTCAATTGGCAAAATCTCTTAAATTGCTTTCATTCCTGTCCTTTCGTTCACTTTTTGAAAATGTAAGCTGAGATACTGCTATTTCTTGAATCCAAACTAAGGCAGTCCATGCCCTATCCCCTACTAGATGAATGACTGCAAAAGAAACATAGATTACTTTAAAAAATAAAATAATATTTAAATAAAGTAAAACGTTAAGAGAGCTTTTGGTCACCAATACCCCCAGAGAGTCTCCACGTTCAAGAGAATCATGGTCCAGAATACCATGCTTCCACAATATCTGCTTCAGGCAGTGCTCATCTCATGTCTAATTTAAAACATTCTATTGAATTTCAAGGCCAAACTGTACAGACTCATCTAAACATATTGAAAGGCTGTGTGTTACTTCTGTCTGAACATTAAACACTCTGTTTCAACAATGCTGCTTCCTTTCCATAATACATGCATTCTTTCAAGTTTCATTTATAAAAAATGCACAGAATGGTATATCTAACCAGGAGATTAAACCCTGCTTGCCACAACTGCAGCGCTTAAACCCCAGTCAGTGGCTACAGTCACACCAAGCTCCATGCTTTAGGCTCAAACACCTTAGCTGGCTGTTCTGACCACAGGACTCCTTTGTTCTGATGCTGCGCGAGTAAAATCACCGCTACGCAAATGTACACCAGTGGACTGATAAATATTGCAATGCATAACTTTAAAACAAACATCACACTTGGACTACTGAAGTACATGGCTGACACACAAAGAATTCACACTACAATTGAAACAACTATCCATTTCTCTGCTTTGATCAGTACACACTGACACCAACCTGTATTCACTCTGTGTCAAACAGAAGAGGCACACATCCAACCAAGTACTTCTGACAGTGAGCATCTGCCACCAGACATCTTGGAACACAGTTCTTCATTCAGACAATGTCAATAGACCATGCATGCAAGCATGTAGGTCCCCATCTCAAGTCTGCTGCATCACAGTTCTTTCCAAATCATTCTCATTCCCCGTACCATCACGACAAAGCAACGCTGTACAAAAACTATTCCATCAGTAAAATATGAGTAAACATTCAAAAAAGAAGTTTATACAACATGTCCATTCAAAAGACTGTAAGTCTGATCTAATATCTATTATGACTGCACAAAATGTTGCACATAAAGTATTGTTCAGTCACAGGGTAAGTCTTACTTTGCTTTCTGAGCATCAAAAAATAATTCAAGATGACTGGCTTTTAAAAAAGTAGTCTTTCCCAACCAAGACAAAAAGTTTATATTTTCTTCAAGAAACATTAACACAAAAGTCACAACACATGGGAAGAAAATCAGCCACACAAGAATATAAATGTTTTGTCATGGATACAGTAATACACATACACAATAATTTCATTTTTCCAACATGTGATTTTGGCAGTTAGGACAGACACATGCACCTTGATTGAGACGTAAAGACAAGAGAGAAGCCAAAGAGCACCTGTACTCAAAATTAAGATCCATGCCTTCCCAAGCCCAACATGACTCACACAGACTGCTTCTCCTTTCTATGCAAGGTGATGCCATATTGTCCCTACCTGCTCACTTTACAGGATCCAACGCCACTCTCTCTCTCTCTCTCTCTCTCTCTCTCTCTCTCTCTCTCTCTCTCTCTCTCTTCACAAACAAGACAATAGCAGGCATACCATGTAGCCTTGTGACAGCTCATCACTTGACTGGGAATAATGTCCCTGCCATGCTTTATCGGCTTCGAAGGTGATTGGTGATCCACTCCAACCCCTGGTACAACCTGTAAAGCAACAACAAAAATGAGATGAATTAAAAAACAAACCAAGGGCCATTGTGGAAACATTCATAACAATAACTGCACTGCCCTACACTATATACAGTATAGCCCTAAAGTACACCACTCTACTACATCATTACACAAACATATCAGAATAATACTGTTTTCATTCTGATAAGGAATCAAATTAGTGACTGACACAGAGCTAATGGGTGCATGTGTTCCTGTGTGTGTGTGTGTTTGTGTGTGTGTGTGTGTGTTGTATGTGTGTGTGTGTGTGTGTGTGTGTGTGTGTGTGTGTGTGTGTGTGTGTGCGCACCTGCGTGCATGCATGCAATGTTGTGAGAATGGATGATAAGGGGTTGCCAACTAGTATTCTGTTCAGAGCTTGTCAATGGTAAGAGATGTTGGAAGACCTTCAAAGCTAAAAAGATTGCCTGGAAGCATCTTTAATGGCATCTGGCAATGAAACCCAGTTGAGAACAATTTTAGACAACTCATTCAAGATGGGCCATTTTATCACAAGCTATAGTGTATTATACGACCCATTATATGACGCAGAAAAAGAGTCATTTTGTGCCTTTAAAGCTTGCTTTTGGGGTCCTTCTTGCACCCAAGAAAGTTCTTTAACTTTCTTTGGAGGCTGCGTGCAATAACTGTGACTTTATCTAAATTTTGTGACAAACTACCGATTGAAGAAAATTTCTGAAATGGATTAAGCCGAGTGAGGTATAAGAACAAAGCTCACCCAATAGATTTTCAAGTATTGTACGGAACAGCCTCCTTGCATTGCGACAACAGTTTGCCAAGCTTGTTCCGTAAGTAACGAACATTTCTTTACTACTGTCTGTTGCATTTAATTCTGTACAGAACAAATCATTCATTTGATGAACGTTCGAGTATCTCAATTGTGTGACGATCACCACTGACTCACAGGAATATGGTCGAGGAATAACTAAATTCAACCTCCCAACACTCAACCATGGAGAAAGGGATGATTTTATTAAAATATTCTATCCATGAACTATTACTGCTGAGAAAGTTGATGGTGCTGTTCCCCGCCTGCATGGTGGACAGAGTTAAAGAGCTTGGAATTGTAGCAGGCTCTCAAAAACAAAGACGCTGCAGGGGAGGAAAAAGGAAGAGGAAGAAAATAAAAGTAAAAAATACGGCCTTCTCTCGCCCAGCGCCTCCTCTCAGGCAAGGTCCAAATTTTCAAAATCTTGTTCAAGTCCATCCAAAGAAACTATCACCAAGGCTGCAGGTTGCGATCTGGAACTCTCAGACTATCCGTAACAAGACCAAGGAAGTATTCAACACAATCGGGAAGACTAAATCGATATTCTGCTAATAACAGAGTCGTGGCTAAGCAAGGAAGGAGAAGAGGCAGTCATTGCCTCAATGACACCACCGGGTTACACACTCAAATCCTTTCCCAGGCGCTCTGGACGTGGCGGTGGTATAGCTATCATCCATCGCAGCTGCCTAAACATCGAGCAGCTTCTGTCACTGACCCAGTGCACTATCACGTTTGAATCAGTGGCCATCATCTTAACTCACTGGAGTCGTATCGCAAGAAATATCGGGATAGGCGTCCTCCTGCCAGAGTCGTATCGCGAGATTGTATGCAATGCGATTGCACAGTTCTCCCTTTCGCTATAATGGTTTAAGGGAGGTAAATCTTGTTAGCCTATATAGCTGAAGGAATTTGCAAGCAGATTTACTTCCCTTTAGTATATTTTCGACTGATAATCGGAAATCGTAACCTTTGTGCATGTGGTGTGTATGTTGACAAAAAGGCGGCAAAGCATACTGCAAAACGTTTGATCTTCCAATTCTATGAACAAATACTTTGATTTGGTTGATTGCTAGCCTCCATCTGCTTGTATTTGTCTGTACTAAATATGTATACACATTTGCATTACTTGGATATTGACATTTAAAGTTTCTCATTTTCTAGACGCGTGTAAGCTTCCCATAACAGCTAGTGAACAGATTTTTTTTCTACTTTTTCATTTTTGTGCATGTACACACTCAATTCTATGGTGTGTAATTCATAATTAGCATTTTTAATCCCTTAGATCATTCTTTGAATTTAAAGAGTAAAAAACAAGCTTTCATTTGATTTATAATTTGTATTGTTATCTTATGCCTTTGTATCTTTATTATATTTTTGAAAATGCATGAAAAACTTACAATCCCGAAGAACGATCACAATATTTAGCCACGACTCCAGTGAGTTAAACCAGAATGGGAGATCAATGCATCTCATCGTTCTCTTCAGGCCCCCCTCCTTCGAGGAAAAATAGATCTCTGCCATCTTCCTTTCGAGATGAGTTTTCCAGTCTCCTGGAGGCAACACAGGTCATCAGCAATGATTTCATAATCATGGGAGACTCCAACATCCACTACGATAACATGAACGACAGCCAGACAAAAGGCATGATGAAACTGCTGCACAATCACAACCTGAAGCAGCATATTGAAGTGGCCACGCACAAGTCAGGTCACACATTGGATTGTGTGGTCAGTAAAAAAGACTGCAGTGCAATAGCAAACTGTATGTATAATGTATGTATAATGTACTTGCATTGCGCGCACTTCCAGCCCAAAGGCTGCTCAGTGGCGCATGCACACCAAAAAAAAAGTCACACATTTTCCATGGTTCTAGGATGTCCCTAGTGGGGGTCGACTAGGTTCCCCTAGTCAGCAAGACACGATTGGCGGAAAAGGAACGTCTTGAGGCTTCCTCTGAACTTCTGCTTTGACTCCTGACGCAACGCCTCTGGCAGTTGATTCCATAGGACTGATGCAGCAGAGCGGAAAGCTCGATCCCCCAACGAAGACTTTGTCGGTGGCACCCTGAGGAGATGAGAAGCACCAGACCTCAGATTTCTAGGGGGGCAGTGTCGGGAGAGCAGCTGCTGCAGGTACAATGGGGCGGTAGGAATGGATCTTGAAGGCTATACGCTGCCTAACAGGAAGCCAGTGAAGTTTGTGGAGCAGTGGTGTCATTTGACAGTCCTTCCTGCCTCCAGTGATGAGGCGCGCTGCTCTGTTCTGGATGGCCTGGAGTCGATCCAGGTGTTTTGATGGAATGCCGTACAATACAGCGTTCCCGTAGTCAAGCCTGGATAGGACCAGACTGGTGACAAGAGTCTTGATGACAGGCTGCGCCAGGTATTTCCTAATCTTGCTGATGTTTAGCAGATGAAAATTGCATGCCTGACACACACGTGTAATATGGCAGGAGAAGTCCATCTCGGAGTTAAACACGACTCCGAGATTGTGGGCTAATTTTGTTGGAGTGACTGCATAGTACTGCACAAGGCCCTCTCCAATCATTGCATCATTTACGTGGAGATAGAGCTACACGTGAAGAGACGACAAAAAATAACAACTAGGAATAGGAATCTCAAACAGATCGACACTGCCGCACTAAAAACAGAGCTCCTTGAGTCAGAACTCTCTCGTCTAGCTCCCAGAAACATTGATGAACATGTGAAACTTTTCCTACCACAATGTCACACATCCTTGATAGACACGCCCCAGAGGCAGAAAAGGTTATATTCATCAGACCTGACTCCCCCTTGTACAACGATGAAGTCCACCTGGCAAAAATCAGGAAAAGGCTGGCGGAGCGACGCTGGAGAAAATCGGGCCTAACTGTGCACAAGGAAATGTATGTGACTGAAAAAAAAAATCTCAAAAAAACTATTCGCAGTGCCAAATCCAAGTATTTTCAGCAGCAGATCGAGGAACGGTCTAAAGACCCTAGGGGCTTGTCGCACCTGCTCTCTAATCTCCTGGGCAACAGTGACGCACCTCCTCTCCCATCCACAGTAAGTGTAAAGACCTTGGCAAACACATTTGCAAGTTTTTTTACTGGAAAAATCGAGAAAATAAAAGCTTCTATCCCATCATTCGATCAGATCGATCATGATTCAAGAGTCCAACCGAGTGAAAAATTATGCGCATTTTCCCTGAACTCGCCCCTTGAACTCCAAGAACTGATAAAAAATATGAAACCCACAACATGCGACCTTGACTGCATCCCGACGAGACTGTTTCTTTCTTGTCTTGATGTATCTCCTGCCTGTGGTTACCGACATTGTGAACCACTCCCTGAAATCAGGACAGTTTCCGGCTGCACTGAAAACAGCTGTTGTGAAGCCTCTGCTAAAGAAACGTGGTCTGGACAGTTCAAAACTGGAGAACTATCGTCCTGTGTCCAATCTAAGTTTTCTCTCTAAGATCATCGAGAAAGCTGTATGCACAAGGCTTGCAGTTACGCCTCAGCCTACCCTCAGGAGTCTGAACGAGGTAGGATCTTGGAGCACACTTTTCAAGGACTTCGCCTGGCTTCTTCCAGCCTTTCTCTCCCTCCTCCTTCATGAGGACGAGGTCACCGGGTTGAAACTCTGGCAAGCTCCGTGCTCTTTTGTCAAAGTACTGCTTTTGTGACTGCTTTGATTTCGCATCACGCTGGCGTACTGTGTCATGTTCCACTTTACATGGAAAAAGGGACTGGGGAAGGACGGGTAGGGTTGTGCATAGCCTCCTTCCAAACGCTAGCTCGGCCGGGCTTACTCCAAGGGTTGGGAGTGGAGTAGCTCGGTAAGTCAGCAATGCAAGGAGATAGTGTTTCTGTTTCAGGATCTCCTTTGCTGTCTTCACGGCGCGTTCTGCCTCACTGTTGGACTGTGGATAGTGAGGAGAACTGGTGACATACCAAAAGTTCCATTCTTTAGTGAATTTCTTGAACTCGGCTGAAGAAAACTGTCTTCCATTGTCGGAAACTACTGTCTCTGCAATCCCATGCTGTGAGAAGATAATCTTCATCTTGTTGATGACTGCTGTGGAGGTCACCTTGCTGAGCTGAGCTATGTCAATGTAGCGACTGTAGTAGTCTACTGAGACGAGGTAGTTCTGTCCCCTGATCTCGCAAATGTCAACAGCGATCCTCTGAAAGGGTCGTTCTGGCATCGTTGACGGAAGCAATGGCTCACTCGCTTGCGATGGTTTCTTCTCTAGACAGTGTTTGCACCCTGCAACTCTGTTTTTGATGTCATGGCTTATGTGTGGCCACCACACTGAGGTTTTTGCTCTTTCACGGCACTTGGTGATACCCATGTGACCATCATGGAATCTCTCTAAGACTTCTGCTCGCATGGAAACTGGTACGACGATTCGATCGCCATAGATCAACAGTCCTTCATGAGTACTGAGGTCTCCACGAACGGCAAAGAGGTCTTTTGCTGCCATTTTGACATCTTCTTTGTAGACTGGCCATCCCTTGATGGTGTAGTCTAGCGCTGTTTTGAGGTTGACGTCCTTCTGGGTCTCCTCACGCATATGGTTCAGCTTGGCATCTGAAACTGGCCAAGCGCTTGTGACTTCATATACGTAGGCTTCTACGTCTTCTTGCAGTGCTGTTTCTTCTTTCTCTGGCTTCAAAGGACTTCTCGACAAGGTGTCTGCTATTGTCATGTCTTTCCCTTGAATGTACACTGCTTTTGGCTTGAACCTCATCAGCCTCATCAGCATCCTTTGGCATCTCAGTGGTGTTTCTGACAAGTCTTTGGTTTTGATGAGCGGAATGAGTGGTTTGTGGTCAGTTTGAAGCGTTAAGCTTTCTAGACCTACCAAGTATCTCTCGAACCTTTCACAAGCCCAAGCGAGGATTTCCTTTTCTATCTGTGCATAGTTTGTCTCTGTTTTGGTCAGTGTTCTGGAGCAGAATGCGACTGGACACAATCCATCTTTATGTTCCTGGAGAAGAACTCCTCCCAGACCATAGCTCGACGCGTCAGTTGAAACTGTCGTCGGCTTCTTTGGGTCGAAGTACGCTAAGGTAGGCACAGTGGTGAGCATCTCCTTCACTTTCAAAAAGGCCTCTGACTGCTCAGGACCCCATGTCCACGCTGCGTCTTTGGTCAACAGTGCGTTCAACGGTTTCAGTACAGTGGACAGGTGTGGTAGATACCTGCCAAGATAGTTGACCATGCCCAAGTATCTTCTAAGCTCGGCGATGTCTTCTGGTTCTGACAGAATCTTGATCGATTTGATCTTGGACGGATCTGGACGAACGCCCTGTTCGTTGATGATGTGACCAAGAAAGGTGATCTCCCTCTTCTTGTACTCACACTTGGTCTTGTTCAGGCGAAGGCCTACTTCATCAAGCCTCTGGTGGACTTTTGCAAGCAGCGCGTCATGCTCCTCCATCGTCTTGGTATGGCAAACGATGTCATCGAAGTAGCAGATTACTCTGTCTATGCCCTGGAGTGACTCTGTCATGACCCGTTGAAACACTTCTGGTGCAGAAGAAATACCAAAAGGGAGACTTTTCATGAAAAATCTGCCGTAGGGTGTAAGAAAGCAAGTGAGTTTAGCTGTGCTTTCTTGAAGCGGAAGCTGCCAGAATCCTGACTGAGCGTCAAGCTTGGAGAACATACTGGAACCTCGAAGCTTGTGGATGATATCGTCTATTGAAGGAATGACATATCACTCTCTCTGGACTGATTGGTTCAATTTCTTCAGATCCACGCAGATCCGGATGTCACCATTAGGCTTCTGTACTGGAACCATGGGCAACACCCACTCAGTCGGTTCTGTGATTTCTTCTATTATTCGTCTTCTTTCTTCACCTTTTCTTGCAGTGGAATTGGCACTCTTCTTGGTGTGGATAAGCTGTACGGCTGCGAAAGTGACTGAGTTCACTCTCCGTACAAGATTCAGCGCTGCAGCTGTACTGCGGCTCAGAAGACTGTCAGAGTCATTATCAATGACGAACACTGTAGCTTCAATCTTCTTGAAGTTCTTCTGAAACTTGGTAGTGAAGTGACCTAGTGTTTTCACTTTGCCCCCTGGACTCATCAGGTTGACACGATTCGCTGGAAGCAGCTTCGGCTGTCCTAGCTTTGCCCATGTAGATCTGCTAATCAGGTTGACGTCGGCCCCAGTATCAATCTTCCAGTTGATAGTGGTTTCTTCCAACTTCAAATTCACCCTCCATGGTGGTTCATTGGACTCGACGCTTCCTATGAAGTATTCTTTCTCAGGCTCTGGCTCTCTCTCAGGCTCTTTTTCTGGCTCTGTTACTGGCTCTGTTTCAAGCTCTCTTTCTGGCTCTGGCTCTGAAGTAACTTCATCTGTTTTCTTTGTCTTGACCTTAGACTTGCACATTTTTGCAAAATGTGACAATTTTCCACATTTGTGACATTCCTTCTGGTATGCTGGACACTTCCTCTTCTCATGGATAGTTCCGCATTTCTTGCACGCAAATTTCTCTGAATTATGCGCGTGTGCATTCTGATGTGAGGATCCCTTCCCTCCTCGGTTCCACCCGGGTCGGAAGCGGACTCCATCAACTGATGTTGCACCTCTCTGTTCCTCTAGTTCAGCCATCACTTGTTCATGTTGTCTCGACTTCATGATTGCTTTCTCTAAAGTCAGCTCGCTCTCTAGCTGTAGCTGTCCAGAAAGATCTTTGTCTCTCAGCCCCAGGACTAGTCTATCTCTTATAGTGTCCTTCTTCTCTGTGAAAGCAGCATGCTCTGCTAGTTCATACAAAGCATTGACGTATTGTTCAATTGATTCACCTTCTTTCTGGTTCCTGCTGTGAAATGTTGCTCTGATGTGAATCACGTTCCTCTTTGGTATGAAATGTTCATCAAATTTCTTCTTCACTTTGTCGTAGTCATTTTGATCATCGTCAGACAACTCAAACTGTGCGAAAATCTTATCAGCATCCGGACCCATAGAGTACAGCAAACTACTAACTTGAATCTCGCCACTCTCTTTACTCAGCTTTGATGCAAGCCTGAAACGATCAAATCTCGCCAACCAAGCTGGCCATGCAGAAGGCTCATGAAATGCGAATGGCTGCGGCGGTTTGAACATTGTGACGCACTGAAATTTTTCAATCAAGTTACTTAGCTTTCATGTGTTCGTTCAGCTGAATCCTGGTTCCCCTTTTTGTTCAAAGGATCTCTGACACCATGTTTTGTGGTCTGTGGTCAGTGTGGCTCGAGTGGAAGAGCATGACAAGGGGAAAACTGATGGAGCTTTGAACAGTCAACTGTACTTCTCAGATGGCGGTTGAGGAACTCTTTATTTATACGCATGCGCAAACCAGCTCGTGGTCAAGGGAGCGAACTTTACCAAATGGCTTCGTATCAATGCAGTAGCAGTTACTTCCCTTATGCATGGTAATATGACAAACATCATCTTTTTGCTGATGACACAATGCTCTACTCAGTTTGTGCTGCTAACAAAAATGATTTTATCTATACAAAATTGGCGCTAGAGAGGTGCTGTTCAAACCTTAAAAAATGAGTGGACAGAAATAAACTTAAACTCAATGAAGAGAAAACTGAAGTAATCATCATCGGAACCAAATCCAATTTGGACAAAGTCAGTGAAAACACTGTCATGATTGGGGATGTCAGGGTGACACCGTCTGAGTGGGTCAAATATCTAGGTGTGAAATTTGACAAGCATCTTTCCCTAGAACCCCACATTCGTCAGGTAACATCATCTGCTCACTTGAATCTCCAATGAATTCGGAGCATCAGACACTGCTTGACAGAGAGGACTACTGCGACCCTGGTGCTATCCTTGATCCTATCAAAGCTGGACTATTGTAACAGTCTTCTTACTGGAGCGAATCAGTATCAGATACGACAATTCCAGCGGCTCTAAAATATTTCTGCACGACTTAACCCCGGCGAAATGACATTCTAGAAATTTCCATAATTCTAGAACATTCTAGAACATTCTAGAATGTTCTGGAATAAATTTGATGGAATTATTCTAGAATTCTTTTATTCCAGAATACTTCTAGAATATTCCAGAACATTACTTTTTCTTAGAATATTATTCTAGAACAAGACCATTCAAAGAATATTCTAGAAAATTATAAATAAAGTGATATTAAAAAAAAGAAGAAGTGAACAACAAAGCATTTCAACACACACGCAAGACACTTTAGTGATCACACACAGAATATAAGATTTAGTGTTAAATCACCTAAAGTTCATTCACAGTTCTTGTCCACAATTTTCATTTTCTGATCACAGAACAGTTCTAATCATTGTCATAACTCGCTCACAGTTGCAGTGTGCACATTTCTTTGCAATACACAATAGTGATCTTGATTAAAACTCAGAATTTAATAATAGAGCAACTAGTTTTTATCACGGCCCGGGTGGATGACTACTGATGGGAATTGTAGTCCCGTGCGATCATGGATCCAATATACAATGGGTTTTGATCGTACGCTCGCGTTGTTTACGTCAAGATCTAAAAATAGCAAACTGAAGTGGGCGACTTATCGCAATGCCTGCTGGGAAGCAGAGAGACTGCGCACTTAGATAAATTTACAAGTGCAAGTTTGATCGAAATCGGACAAGTTTTAGCTGTGTTGTGGCGATTTTTGTCAAGATTTCGACTGACGTTCTGACTTTTTTCGCGTCATGGCCGACTCCGCATCGGATGAGAGCGAAGGAAGCGACATTGATGCTGATTCTGACGATGTCGATGCGCGGGAAGATACGCTTGAAAAACACCAGTGGATGCGAGAGATGTTGGACTTGGAGGAGGAATCGTCGGAAGAAGAGTTTCTAGGCTTCCAAGGATCGTAGCAGACAGAAAATTTTCGTTCTTGTATGCGACACGCCTTTCGACGCGCTCAAGGAGTAAAGATTGACATCCCCTCGGACGCAAAGCCTCTTCATGTCTTCTCTCTGATCTTCACAGACGCGGTGTGGGAACGATCGACTTGTCGTCTTGTGACAGAGACAAATCGGTATGCTGAGAGAGAGAGAGAGAGAGACAGAGGAATCCACCTCCTGCCAGCTCCAAGTGGGCACCTGTGACAGTTCCTGAGATGAAAACTTTCATCGGTCTCTCCATCGCAATGGGTGTGCTTCGCTTGCCTGAGAAGCAAGATTTTTGGCGACAGAAGAAGTGGCTTTTCCGTAGTTTTCGAGACTAAGTTCCCCAAGGCAATCGAGAGACAGATTCCTTTCTCTGTGGCGGTACCTGCATCTACAATTAGGTCCCCAATAACTTTCTTCACTGCTCACAAGAATTGCAAGGTATGAGGTACAATTATGAATGGGATTTGATTGATAAAATCAGTTGAATGGAAATTGGTGATTCAGAATCAGATATCATCTGAATCTCTGATGTGTGCAGTTGTTTCAAACACCATCTGATGTGTACCATTTCAAAATCTGTATTAAATAAGCTACATTTAACAGAGATTGGTTTGTTGTTTCTTAACTAAATATTCTGTTTGAATGTTTTTGCTAAACATTCCAAAATATTATCATTCCTTTATTCTTCTCAATATTATTGTTCTTGAATTGTTCCAGAATGTGCAGTCAGTTTTCTGGAATTTCATCTTGAATTGTTCCAGAATTATCTGTCAGTATTCTAGAATATTCTGGAATAACATTCCAGAATAATCTGGAATAATTCCAGAATTATTCTAGAACTGTTTCCTTCTTCGTCTGTAAGTATTCAAGAACATTCATTACCATTCTAGAATATTCTAGAATATTCTAGAATTATTTTCTAGAATATTCTAGAATATTCTAGAAAATATTCTAGAATATTTCTAGAATATTCTAGAATGGTAATGAATGTTCTTGAATACTTACAGACGAAGAAGGAAACAGTTCTAGAATAATTCTGGAATTCTTGAATTCTCATTTAATCTTCTGTCATTATTCTAGAACCTTGGACTCTGGTTCCAGAAGTCACATTCTAGAATCTTCAGGAACATTTCTAGAATTGTTCTGGAACAATTCCAGACCGGGGTAAGTGAAGCGCTCCCCTAGGTGGGCAAGCTTCTCGCCGGTTCTGGAGTTCCTTCACTGGCTGCCCATCAAAGATCGCATCCAGCACAAGTGTTTGTGCAATGTGTACAAGTGCGTTTCAGGTGCTGCTCCACAGTATCTTTCCAATCTTGTACAAGACTATAAACCGTCGAGAGTTCTCCGATCATCTTCTCTGTGCTCCCTCGAAACACCTAAAGGGATTCGGAGAGAGAGCCTTCTCATACCCTGGTCCAAGATTCTGGAATGCAGCCCCAGAAGAATTGAGGAGGTCAGAGAACCTGGCCAGCTTCCAGAAAAAACTAAGACCTTTTTGTTTAACCCATTTCCGCAGGATGCGACGTCCACGTTACATCTACCTTTACCGACGGATGCGACGTACACGTCGCATCCTATAGTAGCTCTGTAAAACGGATTGAGGCAAGTCAATCTTGTCGGCCTATCAACAACACAGGGAATTGTGGGATATCTGCAATAGGCTGTGTGCACTTTGCGAAAATTTTGTCACGATCGGTGATGTAGAGTCAAAGTTATTGATGTTTTAATCTTGTGACATTTCGATTTTTGGAACGTTTTGTCAAAATGGCTGACGAAGGATCTGATATGAGTGAGGGAATTGACATTGAAGTGGAATTAGACCCAGAATCGGCCCAAGTTGTTGACGAACCTGACAGATTAGACATCGAACAAGGTGGAGGAAAGAATTGGATGAAGATGTCAGTGAAGCCAGAGCAGCAAGTGAGTGGAAGTACACAGAGTTCACCCAATACTCTGAAGAAACTTTCAAGTGAACAGAGGCATGGCATTTTAGACTCTTTTAGTGTAATTTTGCTTGGACTGGATATTTCATGATTCGTGATTGTTTCAAGATCTGTGTGGAATCCTACACCAGAATGTGGATTACTTTGCTTGATTTCTGCAAGAAAATGCCAAGGTATACATGTATATGTGCATGAGATGTGTTTGCACAAGTTCTAAAGACAACAATTTCACTGACATCAGAATGTTATATCCTCCAGTCCAGAAAATGAAGAATAATGTTTAGAAATCTCAGAAATGTTCAGAGATAATGCAAAAATGGTTAGTATTTTTGCCCATGTTAATTATTTTGTCATCTGACATCTGTGAAAGTTCAATGAAGATAACAATCATATGCAATGCTAGATAGAGTTTTGTGCCATGTAACAAGATTTTATTTCTCTTTTTTATAATGATACTGTGTAAAGCATTGTTATTTTGTGAAACATGATGACATAATAACAAAGCACAATATCTTAGTAACAAACCAGTGGCTAATTGATATACATACATTGACCAAACAAGAAGGGCAAAGCCCATACGACTCACATGCTTGACCTTGACCTTTATATGACCTTGACCTTCAGGTGACCTTCAAGGTCAAGGTCAAACAACTAAACCTACCAATGACATCATACACAAAGAAATGCTTTACACATTTTCCCTACCAAAATACATGTGACCTTGACCCAAGGTCAAGGTCATCCAAGGTCATGAAACACAAAGCTGTTAATTCAAGACATAGGAAGCACAATGGTGCTTATTGGCACTTTCTACCATGAGATATAGTCACTTTTAGTGGTTCACTACCCCATTTTGGTCACATTTCATAAGGGTCAAAGTGACCTTGACCTTGATGATATGTGAACAAATGTGTCTCATAATGAAAGTATAACATGTGCCCCAGATAATTATTAAGTTTGAAACAGTTATCTTCCATAGTTCAGGGTCAAGGTCACTTCAAAATATGTATACAATCCAACTTTGAAGAGCTCCTGTGACCTTGACCTTGAAGCAAGGTCAACCAAACTGGTATCAAAAGATAGGGCTTGCTTTGACCTATATACCACTTGTAGCTAAGGTCGCCATTCTCAATAACGTGGGAGAAAATTGGGAAAATGCAGACCTGCCAACCCACCATCCTGCCAAAGAGTAGCATCCAGAGCTTTTTGGAGTAGCATTTAAGAAATAGGCGTAGCACACACGCACAAGAAGGAAATGGCGATGTTTGCGCAGGCGCGAAGCACTGAACCGCCAGCGTGAAGCGGGGGGTGGGGGGGGGGGTGGGGGGGGTGGGACCTGTCAAGACGCTGAGCGCAGAACCGCCGGCGTGAAGCGGGGGGGGGGGGGGGCTGTCAAGACGCTGAGCGCTGAACCGCCGGCGTGAAGCGGGGGGGGGGGGGGGGGGGGGGTTCTACGTGACGGTCAAAAGTTCAGTGGCCCTGTGTGATCTGCTGCACTGATGCCAGTGATGGGTGCATTGTGTTCCACAAGGATCGATGTGAACAAACATTCTGCTAAAATGACTGATTGATCGTCCTCTGCTGCAGTCGCTGGCTTGAAATACGCAGTGAGCGGTTTGTTCGGCTTTTCCGCGGCTTTCTTCTTGTGTGTCGCAGTACACACATGCTTCTCGATGTCAAACCACCCCCCGTGAGCAATCGAAAAATCGGTCTGACAGTACGTGCATCTTGTGGCTGAGGAGCTATTTGCAGATCTGACCATACATGGATCGATACTCCTTGGTGTAGTCTGCTTTAAAGTGCTGACAACTGGGTCGAGACTTTCGTGCCTTCTTTGGGGGAGTAGCAGCGAGATCGACAGCGGGCGTCTTTCGCTTCGACGCCATTTTTGCGGTCAAACAACTGCGCTTCGGGTGTTTCCAGCATTTCCGCACGGGGGGTTAAAACGCAACGCGATTGGTCGGTTACAGTACACAATTCTACGTGAAGGTCAAAAGTTAAGTTCGAGGCTGGCATGCGGGTCGCTCGCTTTTTCATGAATGGATTTTTTTTAAGGTCTAAGAAAAATTCACGTCATTTTTTTGAAAAAGCGTAGTTTTTACGGAAAAGCGTAGCAGCGTAGCAAGCATGTCGAAATCGTAGCATGCTACGCCTAAATCGTAGCATTTGGCAGGTCTGAAAATGTGAAAAATGACTGTTTTTGAGACCACATTTATGGCTCCTGTGACCTTGACCTTGAAGCAAGGTCAAGTCACTATGTATGTTTTTTGAGGCCTTGTCATCATACACCATCATGCCACATTTGGTGTTGATAGACTTAATAGTCTCCGAGAAAAATCCAACGTTTAAGTTTTTTACGGACGGACGCCCGGACGCCCGGACGGACGCCCGGACGGACGGACGACACGGCTCAGTACATAGACTCACTTTTGCTTCGCATGTGAGTCAAAAATGAGAAAAATGCAAATGTGCAAGTAAAGACCGAGAATGGTAAAATGCTGATATCACAGCAAGTTTCGTTTGATTTTGTGTGAAATACTTTGTAAATCATGGATGTTGCTGTAATTTACTCACATGATTGATAAATGGTTCACATTCTTTTACAGTTAAAACTGTTGCATTTTAATTCATCATTTCATTTACAACAGGTTGTAAAAGTGCAGAGAATTGTCATTTTCCGCTATTTTTTCATTTTTCTTAAAATGGCAAAACAAAAGTATTTGTAAGAGAGGCAAATGCTTGACATGACTAGAAAGCCAAACATATAAGCTTTCTTACAGTGTTTGAATCATCAAAATATCTTGTACACAAGCAGAGAAAATAAATTTTGAAACCGGTCACTGGATTTGTGTTTTTTTTTGCAAAAATGCTCAGGAACCAGGGAGCTTTTTTTACAGATAACGTTAGGCGGAAATGGGTTAAGACAAATTGTGGGCGCTTTGAGCATGCTTTGGCGTGAGATAAGCGCGTTATAAAAGCTAATACATACATTTCTAAGCTTTACCAAAAAAAAAAAAAAAACCAAACCTACTCATAGTAGAACTCCAAACTTTTCAGAATTGTTTTTAATAAAGCATAGATTTTTAAAAGTTCAAATCCCCAATGGAGACATTTGTCTGCCTCAGTTGTGCACTGTTGATCCCTAACTGGGGACATTTGTCTTGAATGAGAATCTTCCATGATGAAATATAGTTTGATGCTTTTCTCTATGGTTTGATATATCTCACAGTGTGGACAAAGAGATTATGGCAACATTTTTGTACCACAGCAATTAAACTGTGAAACAAGACCACAAGAAGAGTTTAAATGGCAAAGAGGTGTGTGTGTGTGTGTGTGTGTGTGTGTGTGTGTGCGCGCGCGCGCGTGTATACATGAAAGAGAGAGAGAGAGAGAGAGAGAGAGAGAGAGAGAGAGAGAGAGAGAGAGAGAGAGAGAGAGAGAGAAGGGATATGACAATGTGATACACGCTTTTAACATTTTTATATTGCTTTGTGAAAGTTCTGTGAAATTATTTGTGCATGTTTATGGCTCAATACACCAAACCACGTCTCTTATGAGATGAATAATGCATTTCCTTCCTTCCTTGCTTTTTTATTTCACTTTTTCCATAAATGTATGTGCTTTGTAAAGTTTTTTCCACTTTTTAATTTATAAAGATCCCAAGTGGAATGGAATTTCTATGAAAATCTCTTACTAATTCTTCTAAATCTTCTAAGAAAAAAGAATTACTCAAGAGGAAAATGTAAAGATAAATGCTCAGTAGATTTAATTAAAAGTATTTCCCCTCACTAGGCTAGCTCTGGGAATTCCATGAATACAATCATGATACTGGAGGAGTTATCTCCCTTCTCTTTGCACACATGTTCAGCCCATAGCATGCTGTGGAGTAGAACAAGTCAGACTAAAAGTTACAAAATCCTCACCTAACTCTTTAGGTTCAAAGGAAAATTTAAGGATATTTATTCAGCTTTTCGTTTCTTCAATCCTGTGATCAATAAAGTATAACCATTGTTGTGAGCTGGAATTCATCAAGGAGTAGTGAGCTCAAAGCTGCACTACTTTCATTCTCCAAGTTTGAGTTCAATTTGAGCAAAATAATTCAATTTCTGACTTGTTCCTCTAGCCCAGCCTGGGTTTCTTTATTCCATCATTTCCCTCCTAACTTGATTCAGTCATCAACAAAGTGCTGACACTGTTCAGTGAGATACTATTCATGGCTATCTCTCAATATCACTTCGGGTTGGGGGTATATTTGACAGAAAATTGATGCAGAGAGAGGCAAGTGCAATCAAAATGCTGCTTAGTTTCCAATGAAAACAATAGCTTGTATCACTTTGGCCATCAGTTAATAATATCACTCCTATTCACATGACAATAATTTAATGCAGTGTTAAAATTGTGTGTGGTGCTTTCTCATTCCTCTGTGATTGAGGGAGAGAAGAAGCCAGAGAAGGCAGAGAGAGCAGATGGCAACTTTGAATCCCTGCCAATGATGAGCCACACTAGTGGACTTGTCTAAGGAGAGGGGTGTGGTCCCCACTCTCCTAGCAGGCCACAGTATCTGATTGGCTTCGTTTTTGCGTAGGCGTTTATGCTTGAAATAGAGCCAAATCCCCTTGACGACTGATACAAATGTAATGGGGGTGGAGGCAAGGCTTGATTGGACAAGGGCCCAGGCTTGAGACAAAATCGCTGCTGCTTTCCACAACTTTATTGTTACCCATGGGTATAGGAGCTGTGGGCTGGTCCCAGGCCTGATGATAATGGCCTGGACCAACCCAAGACCGTGGTGACAGTGGTCTCTCCCCCAAATGGTATGGGGTCTCTCAAGAGACTGGTTGTGGTTGTCCGTCTAGACCTGCCGACAGTCCCTCCTTATCAAAGAAATGCACGGACCTCAGGGGAGCCAGGCCTGGGATCAGCGGTCGCAGATCTCAGCCTGTCTCTGGGTTGTGTTTTCCTAATGATAGAAAAAGGCTCATTGCTGCCTTATACTTACTTGAAATTATTCACACCAAGTGTTGCCTCGATAGGCATAACAAAGTCAACCGAATGAATTTTGCACCATTGCAATCAGATGACTTAATTTAGAGAAAGCATCAAATTTGTTTCTTGTTTCTAACAATTTAGGCATTATAGCGCGCGAGAACGACAGGAGGGACTATCAGCGGTCTCATGTCAAGTTCAAGTAACAAACGAAAAGGAAAGGCAGCTGTGCGACCATCCCGGACTGATAAGCTACATAGTAGGCCGGTCCCACAACATATATAACACGGGCATTCGAGACGCAGGATACATGATAGAGGGAGGAGAGAGGGGAACAATGCAATGTCGGGGGGAGGGGGGGAAGGAGAGAGAGAGAGAGAGAGAGAGAGAAAGGGAGGGAGGGAGAGAGAGAGAGAGAGAGAGAGAGAGAGAGAGAGAGAGAGAGAGAGAGAGAGAGAGAGATTGATTGATTGATTAAACTTTATTTTTCAAGGGAAATACATGAATTAGGCATAACTGCCTATCTTACATCCAGCCCTTGTTAAAACAAGAAAACAAACAAACAAATCCAATCCCATTCCCCACCCCTACCCACCCACCCACCCACCCTCTATCCCACACAAAATTCACACAATAACACAGGTTACACTCAATTCATGAAAATACCACGTTGAAAATAGCCACAAAAGGAATTTAGAATAAGATGAAAGTATCTAGGATGACTGCATAAGAAAAGTATGTAGTTTCAGTTTAAATTTCTCTAAAGATTTCGCAATTTTTAGAGAATTGGATAGTGTGTTCCACATAGTAGCCCCTGAATAAGATAGGCTATGTTTAAACAAATCAATCCTAGGTTGTGGTATTATAAAGTTATGTACACGAATATTTGAATGTTGGAATAAGTTTATCAAATAATCAGGCACATCATAATCATTAATTTTTTTCATTAAGACACATTTATTGAATTGTAAATGCTTATGAAAAGGCAATATGTTAAGTTCCTTCATTTTGTCATTTGTAGATAGTGAACTATCCGTTATCATAAGCTTAGAAGCTCTTCGATACAATGACTTCAGCCTTTTCAAGTTAGCGTCACTACAGCCATCCCAAATTGTTGACGCATAATTAACGTGAGATAAAATATGAGCATGGAAGAAGATTTTGCAAGTTTGAACGTCAACAATATGTCTTAATTTGGAGAGAAGAAATAGATTAATTGATAGTTTTTTACAAATATAATCAATGTGTGATTGCCATCCTAAATGATCATCAATTATTACACCAAGAACTTTGTGCTCAACAATTTTTTCAATTCTCAAAGAATCAAGAACAATAGGAAGAGATAAAGGATATATTTGATGTTTTTGTCTCGTAGTTATCACCATATATTTCGTTTTGGAAGGATTAATGACCATATGATTCGAAGAGCACCAGGAACGTATTTCATCCAGGCTCCTTTGAAGTTTTCCTGCCACACATTCAGTCCTGACACCTGAGGTTGAAAGTGTTACATCATCAGCAAACATATCACATGTAACCTCTTTATCAGAGATATGTAAGGGTAAGTCATTGATGAATAGGCAGAACAAAAGAGGACCTAAGACAGAACCTTGTGGCACACCCACTTGTAAATGGCCACAAAAAGAAGCATGTCCATTGAAATAGACATACTGCTGTCTGTCTTTCAAGAATGATTGAAAGAATTTCACCGTGTTACAACCATTTAGATATTGTGATAATTTTTAAATTAAAATGTCATGATGAACCATGTCAAACGCTTTCTTTAGATCAAGAAAGATGGAACCAATCAACTGTGACCTATTAATGGCACATAGCCAAGAATCAATCAATCGAGTTAATGCTGTGTGGCAAGAATGTTTTGGCCGGAAACCCGATTGAAGAGAATAAAGTAGATCATGTTGATCCAGATATGCCATCAAATGCTTCAATATGCTTTTCAAGTGGCTTTGATAGTATAGAAAGTATTGAAATGGGTCTAAAATCATCAATATTCAAAGGGGTTTTTATTTTTGGTAAAGGAATAACTTTCGCAATTTTCCATTCATCGGGGAACGTGTGATTGATAATACACAAGTTATATATATGAGTGAGAGATTCAATAATGTATGGAATAGAAATTTTCAAAATGAAGGTGTTAATACCATCATGTCCAACTGATTTCTTATTCATCTTCTCAAGAAATATGCCAACTTCATGAATGCTGAAGAAGTGGTATCTCAAATTCTTTAGACTTGGACAATCTTCCTTGGCAAAAATCACTCAAAATCAATTCTCCGGAAAGGTTACTTAGCACATTGACAGTCTGTAATACTTTTTGGGCCACAGAAAGAAAGTGAGCATTGCATTCATCAACATTAACTGTCATTACAGGGTTCGTACAGGTTTTTAGATACAAAATTTCATGACTTTTCCATGACTTTCCATGACCTTCAACAACATTTTCCATGACCTAACGTACTGTGATACATGACAATTTTAAAGAGAAAAGTGTATGGCGCACGTCCAAACTCACGCACAATATACCCGTTGTAAAAAAATCTAATTCTTTTTATTATTTTTACAGCAGATTGATTCAAAAACTGACAAATGCAAGTTAACAAACAAATCATGAATGGATATTACTTTCATCTTTTTCAAATCTTTCTTAATTGTAAAAATCCATTAATTTAAAATAGAAAGTTAGCAATCTAGTGAGCATTTTTTTTGGGTAACACTTCAGTTCTTAGTGTGAAGGAGCACGACAGTGTGTTCACATTCACAGTCAGTATCAGGGATGAAGAGTGGGTAACCAAAAAAAGCCTGAACTTTTTTTTGGTTATGCAATATTGAAGTGGCGAAGCACAGGACTAGGAGGCAGGACTATCACTTACTTGTTTCACCGACAACTTTAATGGACTTGCTGGAGAAGTACAGGAACTGGCAATTTTAGTGGAAAGCCTGCAGCACTAGGCATGAAGCCATGGATTCTCTTCTAACTTGTTTTTGTTTGTTTTTTGTTTTTTGTGGGGGTTTTTTTGGGGGGGGAAGGAAATTGCTAATGTCAACAGCTTTTCTCTTCTCAGCTCTTGCATTGTGAGCCTGAATAGTGGACTGGGAACATCTAGCTTCAGGTCGCTTTGGAAGGCATGCAACAAAATGGTTGGGACGCCAGTTTTTTCTTCGGATCCCCATTTTGGTCCACATAATGGCTGGGTTGGCTCCTGCAGGGTTTGACTCAAGCACTCTTGGGTTGATCACTCTGTGTAGATCTTGCCTTTGGGGGCCTTCATTTCCATACTCGGAAAGCCAGTCTCCTTAAAAAAAACAACCTGAACCCTCTAAAAAGTCCGGATCAGTTCAGTTCAGTTCAGTCTCTTAACCCTGAGCTGGGTTGTTGAGGCACCACTGATGCCTTTCGGACAATCTTCCTCCATCGATCTCTATCCTCTGTGGCTCGCTATGAGTAGCAAAGGTCAAGCCTGTCCACTCTTTGATGTTGTCTTCCCACCTCTTTCTCTGCCTGCCTCTCCTATATAAAAAGTCCGGATAACTGACCCCCAAAACCTGAAAATGTTATCTCTGCCACTGCCTTTGAGGCAGAGTGCAACAGTGCAGTGAGCTGACTTCACAGTTTCAGTTATTTTGCCATCCACATGCAGCCAGTTTATTTACATTGGGACTGAAAGCAAAGAATTGGCAAGTTCACAACGTTTCAGTTCAGTTCAGTCTCTTAACCCTGACATGTGTTGTTGAGGCACCACTGATGCCAATTTCGGACAATCTTCCTCCATCGATCTCTATCCTCTGTGGCTTGCTGTGAGTCAGCAAAGGTCAAGCCTGTCCACTCTTTGATGTTGTCTTCCCACCTCTCTAACCCCTAAAACCCTGAAAATTTTATCTCTGCCACTGCCTTTTGAGGCAGAGTGCAACAGTGCAGTGAGCTGACTTCACAGTTCCAGTCATTTTGCCATCCACATGCAGTCAGTTTATTTACATTGGGACTGAAAGCCAAGAATTGGCAAGTTCACAACATTTCAGTTCAGTTCAGTCTCTTAACCCTGACATGGGTTGTTGAGGCACCACTGATGCGCTAGACAAAAAGTAGATTCATCGTACATTAACATCGAATATAGCGTTGGAAGGTTGAAATCTCGTAGAATCCGAGGGTGTCTGTACGAAATTGATCGGAAAAGCGGGAGTGGGCAAATTTTAACAAAATGTCCGATGACGTTTGAACTTTCATCCATAACTCGTCGTTCGATTTTCACCAGAAGTTCAAACATACACCGCACGAAAGAGCAATCTTTCCTCTAATGAGTAGTAAAGTTTCAACTTGATCAAATGAGAAACTTCGACAGACGAGTGTTTAGAAGAGACCAACCCGAGTCGCGAAATGCAAACTCCGTCGAGCCACCGCGAGTCGGTAGTGGCGGAGGGTGTTTTTTTTACGTAATCGGCTTGTATGTTCTCAGCGGAAATAAGACGGATTAACACAAAACTACACGACACATGTTCTTGAAACCTTCTGCTTCATAAACAACTTTCATTCTTGTTTTTATTCACAATATTTTGTGGATTGTCCACAATTAGCCATGAAAATGAAGTGGTATTGCCGAGTGCATTTTGGCTAGTACTGTAGTAGCGCAAAGATTTGATACAAATGACCACGGAATCCTACCACTAGTTTAAAAAATTAGACAACTCAGAAAGACTTTCATCTTTCATGTTACATTGGTATTTTGTGTTATTGATATGTGAGAATCCTGGAAAAAGTGGATTCTATCGAACCGTCAGCCACTTCCGGTCTGATGAAATTTTTTCGAACATCGCGTGTGGCGTCTATTTAGCACTCGCTGAAGGTCCCGAGTTCTACAATACTTTTTCCAATATGTGCAAAATATTGCAATAAATATCTTCCTAAATGATTGTTCTAGCATAAACTGAAACAAAAACCCCCCAAAACTAACCAATTTCAGCTGATTTGTCCGTCAAAATCGCATCTGCGCCGTCACGCTCTTACTCGCCATTGTGTGATTTTGATGGTCATGCTATTTACCGAAATGGCGCTAATGTCTTCGAAATGGCTTAGAAATGAGCATATATATCGTTATCCCCTTCTTGAATATGATATATTTAAGCTATTCTGGAGAATGAGAAGTGGGAGATGACCATTTTCAAAGTCCACAAAATTTCTGCTTTCAGTGTGTCCTCTGTTGTCAAGAAAGTGTCAATCCCAGTAGATCTACTGCCACTGCCAGTGGGTGCAGGCCTAGTTTCGACCGGTGTAGCAGCGCCAGCTGGAACCACCACCTTTGAAGCACTCTCTGTCTCAGCATTTTTTGCAGTTTGAACAAAATCTGATATTCGTGTTTGACGTTTGCTCTTTTCTTCTTGGTGTTTTTTAGCACGCGCCTGGTGCGCTACACCTTTCATGTGGCTTTTCAACGCTGCCGCTCCCATGTTGGATACATCAAAGTCGTTTTCACAAAATCGGCACTTTGCCATCCCATCCACTCTGGCTCGCATGACCCACTCACGGTATTCAGGGTCTCCTGTCCAAGAGTCTTGAAAGCGACGCTTTCCAGGCATGATGATAATCTGATTCTCAAAGAAACACTGCACCACAAACAAAACAAGCTCTTTTCACTCTGTCCTCGTTTGAACCAACTGACCGGACCGGCGTGGAAATGAAACGATGTCACCTAGCCAAAGAACCAATCAGGAAGCAGAAGGCACACGAGCCTTCAGAATTAACCAATGGGATGCAAGGGCACGTTTTCCTGACGTGCTCAGCGTTTAAAATTAGATTGAGAGTATCACGCGAAGCACAGCCTAGAAAACGTCTTTTTTTCTTTCTTTTCTTTCTTTCTTAAATTCCATGACTTTCCATGACCTAAGTTGAAATTCCATGACTTTTCAGGCCTGGAAAAGGAAAAATCAAATTCCACGACTTTCCAGGTTTTCTATGACCTGTACGAACCCTGTGTCAAAGATGCTACAGCAGATTTGACTTTGTTTCGATTAGTAAAGGTATTGATGGCTTTCCACACCGAAGCCGTGTCTTTATTATCTTCTATAATCTTTTGAAAATATTCTTTTTTAGCTTTTCTTACCAGACTCTTAACAAAATTACGTTGTTTTTTGTAAGCTGGGAAATCTCCATTTTTTCTCAATCGATCTCTCACAGTCATTGCTAACATTACATCCTTTGTCATCCATGGTGGAAGCGTTGGATGACGTACACGTTTCTTTTTCATAGGAGCATGTTCATCAATAACTGATAGGAAAAGACTATACCAAAGTTTCAGTGCATTGTTAGGGTTCGCAACATTAACTACACTACAAAATGGAGTATTCTGTAAAGCTAAGCAGAATGAGTCTATATTAAATTTCTTGAAACATCTATAATGTATGTAGGTGTGGTGATCTTTCCTGCACTTAGGAGTTCTGGAATGTAGAGAGCATACTATTGGATAGTGATCACTAATACCTACATTAGGTGACCATACATCTTTAACAATACAACTGTTTGTGGTATATAGATGATCTATCAAAGTTGATGTCGCCTGTGTGACTCTTGTTGCAGTTTGAACTAATTGTGTGAGACCAAAGAGAGCAATGGTAGAATCCCATGCACAGTTCTTTTTGAAATAATCAATATTGAAATCACCCAACAGAATCACATTCTTTTTGAAGGCACACACTTTGTCCATCATTTTTACAAATTCATCATACCAACAGTAGGTAGATGCAGGATTTCTGTAGAGAAATCCCAACATAACAGATGAGTGCACATTACTTTTCACTTCAAGCCATAAACATTCAACATTGAACTTTTCTAAATCTGATCTACGAACTACACATTGTTTCATATCGCAACGAATATATGCTGCCATCCCGGTTTGCCCTGACTGTTCTGCATCTCGTCTCTCAATATAGAAACCTGGAATATCAATCGTATCGTTGCTTATACTGAGATTAAGACGTGTTTCGCATAATCCAAAAATGTGCAACTTTTCTTTCTGAATAAATAAGTTGATGTCCACCACCTTATTATAAAGATGATAGACATTAATGTGTCCAACGCGCAGGTTGTACTTTGTCATTGAATGGAGCACCAAAACACATACCCACTCACACACACACACACACTTGCATACAAATGTTAATTCGTTTTTCTAAGTGTAGTAAAGGGCAAGAGAAACCATAAAGGAAGATGTCAGTTCTGACATTTCTAGTGATGTGGGTATTGCCACGGCATATAGGGAGGGAAGAAGGGGACACATGGATGCAAACGCTGGTATGGAGGCATAGGCATCATATGAGGGAGAACATGAGGCCACTTGAAGGGATGAAACATCAGACTGTCAGGATGTGGATAGCGCGATGGATGAGATTCATGTGACCTCAGATTCTCCCTACCACGTTCAGGAGGTCTCCCATATGACTCAACAGGCTCAGAGCCAGCAGCAGCTCTTTCGTCCCCAAATCCAAAAGGCAAGGGAGAGGGGACTGGTTTCAGCTCGGGCTCAGGGTCCCTCACCACTCGTGGTTTCCTTTCAGTACGTCCTTCAGTATTTTGAGTAGGCTGCAATCTGATGTCGGCAGTGGTCTGCAACACATTTGGTTTCCGAGGTAGAGGGGGGAAATCATCATCATATTTGTTTTCAAATTCAATCCGCTGCTGCACAGGATAATTTTCTCGTAGAGCAGACCCACTACACCTGGACAACGAGAGATTTGAGAAAAGAAATGTCTTGATTTGCCGAAGCAAAACTCCTGTGCCTTTCTCGTTGAGGCAAGCATCATTTGAAAGAAGATGCGTGTTGATGTAACCATTTGCGGACTGAAGCTTTTCCTCAGAAAGAAAGCTTATTCTGTTTCTTTTACAGAGAGCTCGAAGATGTTTGTTGAGCACACCGGTGGGTTTCACTGCGTGTTGTTTTCTGGGAATAATGGCGGTAATCGCCACTTCAGCCCTAGGAAACGCTCTCCTGAGTTCAGGAACAAGCTTGTCAAAACCACACATAGATGAGATGGAGGAGTCATTTGTTCCTGCATGAACAATCACTTTGCTCATATCATTTCGTGGTGAACACAAAGACAAGGCATTCACCACATCAGCTACATCACCACCAAACAGTGTACGCACATGCGTTTTTCCTGAGCGATCAAGACGTCTGCGGTTGATGTGTTTGAGGTCTGAATTCCCTATTATGACATTTTTCACTTCTCCAGGCTGAGGTAGTCGTATGTTGAACTTTTTTGGTGATTGTTTCTTCTTTTCAGCCTCAGCAACAACACGCTTGCCTTTCCTTTCACAATGTGACGATGGTAGTGTGGAAGTTGAACAGTTCTGGGAGAGATCATTTCTGCTGCAGGACTCTTTCAATTGAGCACTTGATGATGCAGGCACATGTAAATTAGTTGTTTGATGATTTGCAGTGGTATGATCCAGAGAAGAAACTGCAAATGTATTCCTAGAGTGGTTGTCAACTGAAACAGCCAAATCCCCTTTGCATTTATTTTCTTCCTTCATTTTTTCCCTTTGCCTCTTTTCCATTTTTTCTAATTTTGATGTTAAGGTGTCAACCAATCGGGAAAGCTTTTCATTTTCAGCCTTGAGCATTTCTATATCACTCTGGATGATCTGATGATTTATTTTCTCCTTGTTGACAATCTGTGCTTTTTGATCATTCAACAGTCCGAGCACACAGTTGTAACACAAGAAGGGCAAAGCCCATACGACTCACATGCTTGACCTTGACCTTTATATGACCTTGACCTTCAGGTGACCTTCAAGGTCAAGATCAAACAACTAAACCTAACAATGACATCATACACAAAGAAATGCTTTACACATTTTTCCTACCAAAATACATGTGACCTTGACCCAAGGTCAAGGTCATCCAAGGTCATGCAATACAAAGCTGTTAATTCAAGACATAGGAAGCACAATGGTGCTTATTGGCACTTTCTACCATGAGATATAGTCACTTTTAGTGGTTCACTACCCCATTTTGGTCACATTTCATAAGGGTCAAAGTGACCTTGACCTTGATGATATGTGACCAAATGTGTCTCATGATGAAAGTATAACATGTGCCCCAGATAATTATTAAGTTTGAAACAGTTATCTTCCATAGTTCAGGGTCAAGGTCACTTCAAAATATGTATACAATCCAACTTTGAAGAGCTCCTGTGACCTTGACCTTGAAGCAAGGTCAACCAAACTGGTATCAAAAGATAGGGCTTGCTTTGACCTATATACCACTTGTAGCTAAGGTCGCCATTCTCAATAACGTGGGAGAAAATTGGGAAAATGTGAAAAATGACTGTTTTTGAGACCACATTTATGGCTCCTGTGACCTTGACCTTGAAGCAAGGTCAAGTCACTATGTATGTTTTTTGAGGCCTTGTCATCATACACCATCATGCCACATTTGGTGTTGATAGACTTAATAGTCTCCGAGAAAAATCCAACGTTTAATTTTTTACGCCCGGACGGACGCCCGGACGGACGGACGCCCGGACGGACGACACGGCTCAGTACATAGACTCACTTTTGCTTCGCATGTGAGTCAATAAGTGATGTTGTAGCAGTTCATGGCATCCATGACATGAGATCTTACCGATTGTCGATTTTGAAGGAGATGACGCATTCATATTTGCGTCAGGTACGTCAGAGATTTCTGATTTACATTCCTCAGAAGTACAGTCAGTTTTAGTTTTTATTGTGGAACACTGAGGGGATGGAGATCTAGGTGACATTCGAGCTGAGGAGCACTCCTCAGATCTCGCTGACAATCGATCTGAGGAGCACTGAGGGGATGAGTCTCTGGGTGCCACTTGCTCCGAGTAGGGCTGAGGGGAGGGGGCCTTGGATGTGGAACACTGAGGGGATGGAGATCTCGGTGACATTCGAGCTGAGGAGCACTCCTCAGATCTCGCTGACAATCGATCTGAGGAGCACTGAGGGGATGAGTCTCTGGGTGCCACTTGCTCTGAGTAGGGCTGAGGGGAGGGGGCCTTGGATGTCATGTGCTTGTTAAACATATCCAATTTAGTGTTAAAATCGGGATCATCCAGGCCCGCTTTGCACATTATGTCCAACAAGTCTTCCCAGAAAAAATTCAGATGGGGTCCATTCGCAAGGGCACGCAGTGTTGTTCGATATAGAGAGAGAGTGTACAAATTACTCTTTTTGAAGACCGTTTGTACCTCTCTACCATCCTGTCCATGTCATGAGAGGAGATATTGTTTTGTAGTACAGCCACTGCTGCATTTTCGAATGCAACAAATGCAGCAGTACTAAACTCGAGTACAATGTTATTGGATTTCTCTTTGACGACGATGTGCCGTCTTTTTGCTGCTGAACAGATTTTTTTTACAGTTCGTTCTTTATTCAGAACAAACTGGCTGAATCTTGACCTCGTGAGTACAGTTCGATTAGAAGATGAAACAGAGACAAGGTCTATATCAAGCGGTGGGAGTGACCGACAACGTAGAGCACTCATTATTGTCACGAGTTCACGAACGGACGTCAAGCCGAAAATGTCTCGAGCAACGTTCAACCGTCACTACGGCGCTAATCACAAGTCAAGAGAAAAAGAAAAAGAAAAAACAAAACAAAAACAAAGTAAAAGACCTATCTTCACATTTCAGTGCTACATTTTGAATCCAATGACGTACCTAGACACGTAATTCCCAGGAAATACAAAAATTCTCCACAGAGCAAGACAAATTTCTTCCTATCACCACCGATGACGAGAGAGAGAGACAGAGAGAGAGAGAGAGAGAGAGAGAGAGAGAGAGAGAGAGAGAGAGAGAGAGAGAGAGAGAGAGAGAGAGAGAGAGAGAGAGTAACCCAATTCAGCTGAAAGTGCATTGCGTACACCAGTTTGTCAATTATTCACACTTCATTGTCATTCTGTGGGCGGAATAACCATCCAAGATTGCGTATGTAAGCTAGCGAGCACATGATCATTTGGTTGTCATTCTGTGTGGGAGTCTCTGCGATTTAAACAACCAACATCGCAACCCTTTTCTTGAACAAGTCCACTAGTGTGGCCCATCAGTGAAAGGGATTCCAGCAACGTCCTCTCAGCCTTCAAGAATTTGTCTGGGGAGGGCACAGCAAAGACTGCCATGCCAGAGTGAGACTTCGTAGCTGCTTCAGATGCTGTCCCCTAGCCAACTGATCTACTATGGTACTACAATTGTCTTTTGAGACGGAGAGCTGCCTACAATTACCACTATTACATGTCTCACAAAATAAAAGCATGAACAGGAGGGGCAAAAGAACTGAAGAAAGGGCAATATTTGTCTCACCCTTCCCCAGTTAGGGCACAGCAGCCCTGTATATGCCAGTCGTGGTCCTTGATGGAAGTGAGGTTCAGCTGCTTGGAGATCTCAGCGGCCGACATGCAGCCCTTGATGTCTTGCTTGTTGGCAATGATCAGCACTGTTGACTTGCGTAGATCCTGCATGACCAAAGACACAGGAATGAATGCCACAGGAATAAATGCCACAGGAATGACACAGGAAAGAAGAGATCACGCGCCAAGCTGTACATCAAGAGGGAAATAAAGCCCAGTAACTTGGCTGGACTCCAGCTCATGTTGGGACTTTGCACAACTCTAGTCATGTGTTGTGCTGATATAGGACTCATGCTCACTACTTATGGTGGATCCATTGAAATGGTTCACTGTAGAGATGTTGCATTTTCTCATGGAGAGAGAGAGAGAGAGAAAAATCTGCCTCATACAAGAATGGACATTTCAAATAAAAGAGAAGACTAGCATGGGACAAATCAGTATGGTGTTCCAACGCAAAGAAAGTTTGTTCTACTTAGAAAGTAGTCAGCATGACCTTGTCAACCGTGCAAGAAAATGCCAGAAAAATCCAAAGACCTCTACCATAGACGTTATTCACGCAGCGGCCATTTTGAAATTAAAAACGAGGCTAACTGGTCAAACATGGAAGCCAGCGTGAATAACGTCTATGGCGAAACAGAAGGCTTCATTATCATGTAGACACTGCTGTGTTCCTAATTGCGAGAACGATGATCGATGTGACAAGAACTCCAGACTATCCTTTTTCCATTTCCCCACAGACAAGAAGCAGAAGAAACAATGGATCTGGAAGATTCGGCATGATCCAGGCAAAAAATTCAAGGTAATAAGAGCTTAGATCTAGGTCTTGTAAAAGCAATCGTTTACAGCTTCGTATGGTCTGCATAGGTGAAATCTAGCCACAAAATGAGTTTTGAAGGATTGAAATAACATGTTTTCTGCTAAATATACGTGTTGTTGTTGTTTTTCTTGTTTATAGCTGGGAAACTGCAATGTTTACACCATGAAGCAAGAGCATTCCATCACGTCGCACGACCTAACATAGTAACTGGTGTTTCTTGAAATAAGGTCAGTAAGCCTATATGTTAATTTATTACGCTAATATAACCATCATGGGCTGTCTTTGCAGATAGTTTGTTATATCTGGTCATATACTTAATTTTTAGTCAAAACTGCGAGATAAGCGACTACTGCCAGCTGGGCTTGCATCGTCTGCCATGCCGACATCAACATGTGCAGTGTGATCAAGACTGTATACATGACTCTCTACCATTGGCTGAACTATATTTTTGGACCAATCACAATAGGTTTCTCATGAGTAGAGGTTGTTACTATGTTAGGTCGTGCGACGTGATGGAATGCTCTTGCTTCATGGTGTAAACATTACATTTTCCCAGCTATAAACAAGAAAAACAACAACAACACGTATATTTTGCAGAAAACATGTTATTTCAATCCTTCAAAACTCATTTTGTGGCTAGATTTCACCTATGCAGACCATACGAAGCTGTAAACGATTGCTTTTACAAGACCTAGATCTAAGCTTTTGTTACCTTGAATTTTTTGCCAGGATCACGCCGAATCTTCCAGATCCATTGTTTCTTCTGCTTCTTGTCTGTGGGGAAATGGAAAAAGGATAGTCTGGAGTTCTTGTCACATCGATCATCGTTCTCGCAATTAGGAACACAGCAGTGTCTACATGATGATGAAGCCTTCTGTTTCACCACGCTGGCTTCGTTTTTTGCCCAGTTAGCCTCGATTTGAAAACCGGAAGTATCTCGCGTGAATAACGTCTATACAGGGATGAAAACAGTGAATGGAAAAAAAAAAGGAAACTTGGCCGGGGTCCAGGGGCCGCCTAGGGCCCGGTGGGGTGTAGGGGCAATGCCCCGCTGGGGGGCCCAGGGGGGCAATGCCCCCCCGCCGAAATTTTTAAATGCTATTTATAAGTGCTGAGAAGGCATTTCCTAGCAATTCAAGTACAAATTCAGACAACAAGAGCAAATGTCAAAATCTGCTTATGAAAGGTGCTGAAAACTATAATTTATATTCTAAACTTTCAGACATTACTTCCTACATGACAAAATCAGCTGTCTGAATATTGGTTATAAAAAAAATCCCTTGTGAAAAGTGCATCAGGAAGTTTTTTCAACAACTAGTACAGTACAAACACTTGTCAACATCATGCCAAAAATTTGAAGTTGTGTTACCTCCGCATCATTTATTCATATCACTCCTGAAACTTGTCATCTCAGTAACTGCAGGTAGTGAAGACCTAGGTCCTACCAGAACTGGAACTGAATGCCAGTCATAAGTCGACTAGCTTTCGTCATGGAATGAAGTATCTCTGGTATATATGCACAAACACTGTCATCAACTTGAGAAAACACAGCAACAACCAGTCCTACAAAGTTGCCCATTTCCCCCAAGCACAGTCAGCTCAACAGTAAAGAGAGAAGTAATTGTTCTCCATGTCTATCAAGAAAAGCTTATTCAAAAATTTACTCACAAACAGTTCCTCTTTTCAACTAAGCACAATCTAAACTTCCCTGTCCCTGACAAGTAAATCTATCCTTTCCCACTGGGCAGTCAATTCAAACATTCACTGGAAAGTAACAGTTCTCAATTTCCACAGGGCACAGACTACAGTCAGTTCAAAATTCACACACACAAGAAGGTCTCCATTGCCGCAAGGCACAGTCAATTCAAATATTCACTGAAAAGCAATTGTTCCTCATTTCCACTTGAAACAATCAACTCAAAACATTACTGCCACAAAGGAGTTCCTATTTCCACCTGACACAGTTAATTAAAACAAATCCACATCAACAGCTCTCTATTCCAACTTGACACTGACAAGTAACAGAACTTTCTTATTTTCACTGAGAAAAGAAATTCACAGGCAAGTCTTCATTCCTAGGGGGCATAGTCAATACAAATTCACCGACAAAGCACACAACAGTTCTCTGTTCCCATCCGGCACAGTCAATGAGCGCTTTTGCGCGGGAATTGTCTGCCGATAGGGGGCGCTTGCGATTCGCGTCACTGACTCGCTAGCAGCAAAGGCTGACAGTGTATGTTGTGGTTTGTTTTGTTGTTTGTGTCCAGGCCAAGTATTTTCCCGTCTGTTAACACTTGGTTAGATCATCTGCATGATATAAGAAGCCCACCTGTCAAGTTGTGAGATAATTCAGCAAAAAACAACGGAGTTCTGGCCATTTGTAATACAAAACATGCAGGTACACAGAGGTTCTTGTCACGTGACCAAATCGCAGTATTTTGATTGGCGGAATAGCTCTTGGCTGTCTGCTACATCGTGTATGTTGTGGTTTGTTTTGTTGTTTGTTTCCAGGCCCAGTATTTTTCCGTCTGTCAACACTTGGTTAGATCATCTGCATGATATAAGAAGCCCATGCACCCGCCAAGTTGTGAGATAATTGAGCAAAAAACAACGGAGTTCTGGCTGTAATACAAAACAGAAAAATTTGGGAGCACTTTTCTTCACAAATATTTTAATCCTTCAAATAAACGTCATTAAAAAAATATTAACCGATTAAAAAAAATTCTACAATGTTTCTACTTTTTAGTGCTTTTTAATGGTGTATTTTAATCCTCCACCCACCCACCCCCAAAAAAAAAAAATCATTGTGACATACCTACATTAGATTAGTATTTAACGAAATTGCCAACAACTTGAACAAGCCACTGAACAAAATCCTGCCATTTTCCACCACTTTGGTAATTTATAACACATTAACTATCACCGAAAAATATATAGATCAATAACTATTGTACAGCGTCAAAACAATGCGATTGTGAATCTGAGAAAACTCTTGAACTACCTTGCCACCAAATCAGCCTTTCGTCCAGAGATCCGTGCATTTCTCCGACGTAATGCAGCTCTCAACTCTTGGTTAGTCCACTCTCCGAATGGTTTTGCCATTTTCGGTAGTCACAAGATGCAGAAATCGCAAAATAAGGCTCAAAGAGGTTCGCCGGAATGAAAGTTACAGTACGGAACAGAGATTCACTGACAGAGAAGGTTGACGCGCCTCGACGGCGCCACCTAGCGGCGAGTTGCTTCCCTTTACCCGCGCAAAAGCGCTCATTAATAAATTCAGACAAGTAACACAGGTATTCTCAAATGGCACAGTCAATCAAAATAGTCCACAATACAAATTACTGGTTCTGCACTCAACATGGGCACAATGGATCGTGTCACTGACAAGCAAGCTTTCTCTTCTTGGCTGCTTTGAGAGTCAAAGCTTCCAACGCTCTCTTTCTTGATTTTTTTCCTTTCTCTCTCAGCATGAGCCAACCTCACTGCTTTCTCAGAGGCCTCCTGAAGTGCCTTGGCAGACTGGGCACTTCCGGCTTTCACACACTGGAAATCCCTTCGCCTCTGAGCGTTAGCCTGCTGTTGAACTGTAATACCCGCCTTGTATCTGCGAGCCGCTGTGCTGATTTTCCTGCACACCTGTCTGTCCACTGGTCCATTCTTCAAATCCTCTCGCTTGAAATGGTTGATTGCAGTTGTGGCCTTCGATCTTAAGGCATACTTCACCGCCTGGATAGCACTGTAGGTCTCAATTTTCATGTTACCAGACTTTGGGTCGATGACGTCTCCCATCGTGTTGAATGACGATTCAACATGTGGACCATGAAAACACGAGAGGGCTGCAGCAACTACCTTGCACAATGCAGGATATCTCTTTGTTCCCTCCACACGTCCCCACCACTGCGCAACGTCATCACCATCTGAATATGGTGGCAAGGATTCATCCACACCGTATCTGGCGACTTCAAGTGAGAAGTGATGGTCAGCTGGAAGAAATTGTCCAAGCAGTGTTCTTAGGTTTTTCAACCCTCTGATAGTCACAGAGTGACCACGAATCACAGGGTCCACTGCAGAGAGGGCTTGCAAAGTCTCACTTGAAAGCGGAAGCTTCCTTTGCATATTCTCAGCACAAGCTGTGTAAGCTGACCGACTCTGGTCCAAAAACTTCAAACAAGAAGGATGTCCAGGAGATTCTTTCACCAGGGCCTCAGCTTTCTCACCTACAAACATATCTGCCTTGGCAAGTTTCATGTAAGTTGGAGACAAATCCAGGGTCTTCAGCTGGTCTGGTGACAGATGTCTGAAGTTCTCTGGTCTAATGAAGCAGCCAAGGAAGTTTTGGAACACAGCAACCTGTCTGTCATGAAGCTTGTGTACAAGGGTATCATCACTCTGGAACACTTTAACATACTCCTTGAGAATGGGGAAGACACCCAAGTACACAGAAAGCTGCAGAACAGTGTCAGTGCTCTGAAAGAACAGCTTCTTCACAAGTCTTTTCTTCCTCTCTTTCCCCTTCTCCGTCATTCCTTTCTTTGAAAGGGTTGCATGAATGCAGCTGATCCGGGTTTGTGACTTCTCACTTGCTTGACAGGCAGCAAACACATCATTCAACACATCCCTGTACACACGTTTGTCATCACGTGAAAGAAACTCAAAGTACAAAACTTTGTATGCAGGAAGAAGCCTCTTTGTGGTCAGTGCCACATCATAGGCAGAGAGCCATCTATGGTTAACAAATCGAGGGGGAATTGTGAAGGGGATCCCCAAAAACTCTGAAATCTCCCGAAGGTAGCCAACCATGTCTGGGGACCATTGAAAGTCAGTATGGAGGTCAACAAAAAGCCCCTCCAACCAGTAATCAAATTTGGCAGCAAAAGCCTTGCTAGCATTATGGATATGGTGACAGCTGTCACCATCAATATCCAAAAGATTCGGACAGTTGATTTCTCTGACCCTGGTTTCAAAACCACTCTTGCTGCCCCTCATGACTGCACATGAATCCATCATGATGCTAACAAGATTCTCCCAAGGAATATCATTGGCACTGAAATACTCACTGAGTATGGTGTGAATCGAGACAGCATTTACAGTTTTCAGTTCTTTTGATACCAGATGCTGCACAACAACCTGTCCATCAGAAGGCACAAAATAACTAGCAAGAACTGTTAGCACTTTCTTGTTATTGCTTGTTGTTGCCTCATCAATATTCAGAGAGAATGGGTAAGTTCTCAGGTCAGTGATTGTTCTCTGGGAATAAGCGTAGCCCAAGCCATGAGTCATCTTGTAAGATGCAGCAGTCCTGGACAACTGCAACTTCGAAAGAGCGGGCTTGTCTGCAGCAAGTGCTCGGCTGAGATCCACAAGGACAGGGGCAATGGTGAATGGCAGAGAGTTCTCAGCAATTACTCCAAGGACCATAGCCTGAAAAATAAAGATTCAAAATTCAAGAAAAACATCTAATCTCGTAAATCCTCTCCATTTCCATAAAATGTTCCAGATTAACACAACAATGATTCCGGATCACATGACTGGAATTAAACACATTAAGTTAAGCACTGGTTAGTGGGAAAAGCCTCCAAACAATGAGGTTCAGGTATACTTCAAATGCATGTTTACAACTGCACATAAACAAAACTAACTCTCAGAAAAATTGGCGATATGAGAGGCATATCATCAAGAATCAACACAATCAATATCTCCTGGTCGTGATCAATAGGGAAAATGATACAGATGACAAACTATGCTGAAAAAAGATTTGACAACAAATAGGTCAGGACAGGATTATGTCAAACCAAAAATAACTTTGTTTTCACTTACCTCTGCATTGGAAACTCTGTCAAGCATAGGCACAGGCAATTTTGCAGCATCACGGAGACTGGGTCCTCCATCAGTCGTTGAAGAGGAAGCACTAGGCACATCATGCTTTTCCAGCTCGAACAGGCTTTTGATGCTTGGCGTGCTCAATTCGAGGGAGACTCTCTTCACATGGGCCGAGCTTTTAGCGTGGTCAATGAGGGCAACACAGCCTCTGTTCTCATAAGACAGGTCCTTTGCACACATTTTACATCGTGCTTTCCCCGGGAAATCCACTTTCTGGAAAAAGTAGTCCAAAGAAAACTCTCTCAATCCTCTGTCCATCTCCAGCTGGACCTTCGTCTGAAGCCACTTCCAACTCCATTTATTCTTCACAAGCTTGTCAATTTCCTTGACTTGCAGGGCATCCTTTTCTGTCAAGATTTTCATTGTCCTGAAAATACATAACGAAAAATTCAACATACGTCAATGATTGTTCCATCTGACCTCAGTGTCCCAAATACAATTGCCTTTTGAAAAAATGCTAGACCTCCCTCACATTATGGCTATTCACATCCTCTAAACCTATCAAGTGGAAAAACAGCAGCACAAAATACTTTTGTAAAAACAAGACTGTTGGTTTGAATCTGCTCTTTGACATTTACACAAATTATCAGTCATTCATTGAACTGACACACATCATGAGCAAAAGTGAGACAGACTACCAATCTTTATTTTTACACCTTTTTATGTTACAATGTTTTCCAATGCCATAATATTTTGTATGGAACAAAATTTTGAATGTATACAGGTGCCGTCTTCACTATTTGAGCAGACACTAATTATACTCCTGTAAACATGGTTCGGTCACATGAACAATCTCAGTTGAGTCTGATAATCTCAGTAGGTGTATAAGCAGGAAACTGACAAAGGTACAGCTGTTAAGCATTCTAGTCCAGTACTGATATGAACTAGGGTGATCTGTAAATCTGGTATGCCGAGTCGACATGTAAAAATAATGAATCTTGAAAAGCAAGTCAAAATGAAGTGAATCCTGAAATCAGTAATACTCTCGAAGACTTTCACTCATGTCACATGGTGTCACGTACAGTTTGAAGATGTGCTCAAGACCCTATTCCTCGAGGCCTGATCAACTTGTACCCAATATAAGATTATGGAAATGGGCCTACAATAAGCTACTGAAATCTGTCCATTCATTGACAAAGACTTTGTCACCATGTAAGAACAAATATTTCTTTGCATTATGCAACAATGTAGGCCTACCGTTCAGCAGATGCCATGGCTGCCCTTGAGACAAGTCAACATACATCAACTGAACTGTATAATTATCAGTATCACTAGAAGTTCGATTTACGTATGTGTGTTTTTCCGAATTTTGTCCAACTTGATCATCATCTTCAGCACCTAATTTCGGACACTTACAAATTCTACGTACCTGACCAGACAGATTAATGCAATGATTGCAATACGAATCAAGTCCTGAACAAGTTAATGTAAAAATGTTGTTTACCTACAAGATAAACTTTCTGTCATCTGTGCATGGAAAACCCCAGGCTAAGCATCTGTCGTCTGACAGGAACTTCGATTCGAACTTGTCTGCTTACGTTAGTTTGAAGAAGCACTAGCTCGACTAGAGTCAAGACCTGTTCAGCGATGCTCCCCGGAGCCTCACACATCACATTGCTATCGATGAAAAACTTTAACAGAATGCAGATGAAAGACTAGATCTAAATTAATTATCCGAGATAAACTGTGGTCTCTCAGTTATTCAATGTTATCATATAAAAAAAGGAAGAAGCCGTGTGCAAGTCACAATTCACCAATGCCGATGGCACACTAACAGTCAACACTGCCACTGGGCCTAACGATCTCATGAATCTATAGCAGCTTCTGCCGCACAATCTCTATCATTCTTATGAGAAATATATCAAATGAAACATTGGCCTACACAACAACTTCATGATAAGAAAAATCAAAAGAAGTACTTACGCAGAATTTCCTGCAACTTTCAGCGAGAAGAAACACGATCGAACTCGAGTTGGGTTTGAACGCGTGCAGTCGCCATCCGCCAATCGCGAAAGCTGCAGCTGTAAATCTTGAATGTCCGCCAATGAAATAACGCCTTCTTGTAAGCAGATTTGCACGATTGGCCGAGGCATCAAAATGGCTACCCATCAGCCGGTGCGGTTTAACCTAACACACACACCCCCAAAAAAAAAAATTCTCAACGGATTTACACAAATCTCGAGAGTGACCAAATTGGTCATCAAATCCGAGGAAATCCTCGGATCCACGGAAAATTTTCATCCCTGTCTATAGCATCTCTTCATTTCTCACATGCCCCCAAATGTGCTTCCAGTAACAGGCTCACCAGTCACTCTTAATGTCGTCAATGAAAGATGCACAACATTGACATCATTGAGTCAATCAGTCAGCAAACATTATTGTGATGTTTCAGTTTCAATTTCTGTCTCTTCAGGATCACAAGGCATGAAGTTTGCTGTTCTTATTGTTGCCATATCTGATTATTTTAGCCATCTACAAGTAGAGACAAATATGTTTTTGCCTTGGCAAAAGAAGAAATTAAAGAAGACAAACTAATTGCATCCATATATAATGGGCTCAATAAATCTTAGACTGGGATCTCTAACTACATGAATGCATTTTACATCTGCCACTGAGTTTCCGAGTTAGAACAATCTCCATGAAATGTTTTATCACTTCCTACTTTATGCTCATGCCAGACCAGGCAAAACTCAACTTAGATGTCAGTATGTGGTATTCTTCTAGAAATTTTGCAGCTGATGAGGTGAGTGTCCAGCTGCAGGAGTTGTATGTAGTACTTTTCCTAGAACATCTGCAGTAGGCTTCATCATTCATAAGTGTTTACCTGTCCACCGGTGCATACAACATGAGCAAAGGAATTCCCAAGAACTTCTACCAAAGTTTCTCAAAAGCACATGTTGCACAGGGACCAACTCTGATGCAAGTGACTGTGTCAGAATTCCCACAAAACTGCAGCAGGGAAGACAGACCTCATGGTGCAGCATCCTGTACAGCTCCTCCTTGGTAATGGACAGTCGCTCTCTGTCTGTGCTGTCTATCACCAGGATCACAAACTGAAACAAGAACAACCACACAAGGAATAGAGGGCTGTCTGAAAGTGGATGACTGTTGCTTCCAATAGCGTCATATGTGACCAGCCACGACAAAACCAGTGCTAAGTCGCGCGGCACTATTTTGCGCTACGACTGAAAAAAGGCAGGGAGGGTCACTCTGGGTGATTTTCACTTTTTGATGAAAATAGATTCTACATGGTTCAAACTATCATGCCAGTAAAGGAAACATTTTGAAGAATTATATTTTGATGGTAAAATAAAGACTTTTGTGTTATGTATTGTTTCAAAAGCTCCCTATAATTAGCGTTAATTGCCTCATTTTAGCCGCAATAAACACACCTAAACCCTTGCAGAACCCCTTCATGTTATATACCGTTAGAAAGGCCGCTCTCTCGGCATTCCCGCTCTGTGGATGTCGAAGAAAAAATAAGGTCAGCTATTTTTGGAAACGGAGTTTGAAATACCGTTGCTAAGGTGTTTAATGTCTGAAGAGAGTAAATCTTCTGAGACCGTTTTTTCAAAATGACCGCTGCTTCAGTACCCAACTTGAAATGCCTGTAACTCCTATTCTAATTAACTCCCATTGTTCATTCTTATATCAAAACAAACAGAAATGAATGCAGAATTCAAAAGTATTAAAACCCCATTTTGTCCAAAAATGGACTTAGCACTGGTTTTGTCGTGGCTGGTCACATATGTGTCTGGCACAGTGTGTGCGTGTGTGTGTGTGTGTGTGTGTGTGTGTGTGTGTGTGTGTGTGTGTGTTTATGTGTGTGTGTGTGTGTGTGCATGTGTCTAAATGCATTCATGTGTGCATGAATGAGAGAGAGAGAGAGAGAGAGAGAGAGAGAGAGAGAGAGAGAGAGAGAGAGAGAGAGAGAGAGAGAGAGGAAGAGGGAGGGGAGGGGAGGGGAGGGGAGGGGAGGGGAGGGGAGGGGAGGGGAGGGGAGGGGAGGGGAGGGGAGGGGAGGGGAGGGGAGGGGAGGGGAGGGGAGGGGAGGGGAGGGGAGGGGAGGAAGGGAGAGAGAGAAACAAAGAGAGGTAGACAGATGGACCGATACAGAAGCAGACAGGGCCTACTGCACCTAGACTGCACATCATAGCAAGGCATGGCATGTTCAAGATGTTGGTGGATCTTCCCTACAGGTTTTATGCAACATGAATATCTGGTAGCACCCATGGCATCTTTCCCCGCCACGCTGGTCAACCCCTCCATTCCATGACAAGATGCATGCCACTTGGAGGGTGAGGCAGAAAATCTTCACAGAAAAAGTCAGATGTAAGGTGACCATCACTTGACAATCAGTATATGACCTGACCTGATGCACCGGTGATGAATGCTCACATCAGTCTGGTGAAGTAGGAATTGCCAATAGAATAATACCATCTACTTGACCATCCTGCATGGCCAATATATGATATTATGCATGGAATAGTTAGTGGAAATGCAGTGTTTATGAATAAGTTTCTCAGGTGTCCCTGGTGACCCCATGGTCTATCACAACTACAGAATCATGACATACATGACAGGACATGACAATTACCAGGGACTGCACTTACCTTATTAAAGGTCCAAGCACAACTAATAAATTATTAATCACAGCCCTATGTGTCAGCCAGAAATAAGGCAGTATTGTAGTCGTTATGTTGCAAGCACTGCAGCGATGGAAAGCAATGATGCAGAACCAATGTAATACAAATAAAAGGAAAGCAAGAAGACCAATTTCCATAGCTTTCCAGGGAGAGGAATTGGGAAAGCACCCATTTTGCAGATAGCTGCATTTATGGCTATGGCTTCATGACCTGAATGAAACAATTGCGAATTCAGATTGTCATCTCCCGTTAGTCTGCATATTGCTATTCATATGCCTAGCACACCTGATCAACACATGGGAAATGTCTCTAAAGACCACCCCAGACTATTTAGCAGAAGCCATGGCAAAGCTGGGAGGAGTGGGAGAAAGACGGACCTGTTATTCTGCATACAGCTATTCATATGCCTAGCACACCTGAACAACACATGGAAAATGTCTGTAAAGACCACCCCAGACTATTTAGCAGAAGCCATGGCAAAGCTGGGAGGAGTGGGAGAAAGTCGGACCTGTTATTCTGCATACAGCTATTCATATGCCTAGCACACCTGAACAACACATGGGAAATGTCTCTAAAGACCACCCCAGACTGTTTAGCAGAAGCCATGGCAAAGCTGGGAGGAGTGGAGGAAAGACGGACCTCGGTGTTGGTATAGTAGGTGTTCCAGGCAGCCCTGAGAGACTCCTGGCCGCCAATGTCCCACATCAAGAAGTGGATGTTCTTCCAGACCACCTCCTCCACATTGCTGCCAATTGTTGGGGAAGTGTGCACCACCTCATTCATCAGCCTGCAACAACAAGGCCAGAAAATGTCAGAGTGCAGTTGTTCATTGGCCAAGTCTCTGACAAGATTGTGAGAACCTAGAAGTTAAGCCTGAGGTGTTGGGATACATTCTTGACACTGGGGATTATTTATGGTGGTGGTGTGGAGGAGTGTTTCTCTATGCATCCGCTGTCAATACATCCATTAACTGAATTAACAATCATTAACCCCCCCTCTCCACCCCTCCTCCCTCCCTCCCTCATGCACGCATGCATGCATGCACGCATGCACACACACACACACACACACACACACACACACACACATCCACAAACACATGCATGGATGTACACATGCATATATGTATACATGCACAAAGTGCTGTGAAGATGTAAAAACTGATACAAAATATATGAACATTTACAGTGTAAGAAGTGATGTTAATGATGGTCATGGTGGTGACTGATGATGGTTATGTTGTGGTTGCTGCTGCTGCTGCAGCAGATGCCAATACAAAACTGTCTGAGTCAGTATGGACAAAGATTATAGGTTACACAAAGATAGCTCATTAGCTCATTGTTGTGAGGATCGAGACACGTTGCGCCCCAAGCGGCTAAAACTATGGGGAAGTAATCACAACACTTAGAGACATGTAAAAGTGCTTGTTTGTCGACGCGTTTCTGATGCGTTCCGATCATGTTTGTGAATACATTTACGGTGTAATGTGTAATAAAATGATTTGCTGCAATAATGGGGGTGTTTTGGCTTTGTTTTTTGTAGCAGGCGTTGTGAAATCAAAATATTTGGTTCATCGAAATGGATGGTTCTGCGCATGCGCGTGAGCCTATAGTCTGTTTAAACATTGCTCTGTCAGTGGAGGCGCTACTGACTTCGCACGCCCGGGGAGTTATGCCAAAGATCCGGCCGCGTTAAAGCATGCAAAAATATTAATTATATTAAAAACTAATCGAAAATAGTCATATTAGACTGTTTTAACGTATACTTTCTGCACAAAACCCACAGAAGATAAGTAAACAAACCTCACCGTATGTACCTAGATGGCTAGCAGACGAATAATCTTTGTCTCCACTGACAGAGCAATGTTGAAACGGACTATAGGCTCACATTTCGATGAACCAAATATTTCGATTTCACAACGCCTGCTACAAAAAACAAAGCCAAAACACCCCCATTATTGCAGCAAATCATTTTATTACACATTACACCGTAAATGTATTCACAAACATGATCGGAACGCATCAGAAACGCGTCGACAAACAAGCACTTTTACATGTCTCTAAGCACTGTGATTACTTCCCCATAGTTCTAGCCGCTTGGGGCGCTGCGTTTCCGAGCGTCTTGTAACTTTATATAGCAAAAGCTCGGCATGAGCTATCTTTGTGTAACCTATCATCTTTGGTATGGATGCCCAAGTCTTGATGGAATGGATGGATGGATGAATGGATGCATGGTGTTTTACGGCCTATCAGCTTGTGTAGGCTATGTAGGGCCATTAAGCATGACAATCACTAGAACAGTTTAGAGTACACGCAGATCAAGTCACGATGTCCCTAGTTATTCGCCTCTTACGAATCGCGTAGGGAAACGCAGTGAGTCAATTCTTACCCCGAACCCACAGGGGGATGGAATGGAGGGAGTTGCTTGACAGTAGAATCCTGGCTTCACCACTAGCAATGCTGTGTGGATGTATCGCATATTCGCATGCAACATTTTCTCCAGATAGCAGCAATGCTGAAAGATCCAGCCTATAGCATGCAGATTTGCCTCCTTTGAAATGGGGGTCATGACCTAAGTTTTTTTCTTGTCAAAATTTGTACTGCATGGGCTATGGCAAACCAGGAGAGCAGTGAAGGGATTAAATTGATTTCTAAGGTCAAAAAACCCGTATCCTCTCAGAAAATAATCAAAGCAAGTTTTCACAGAGAAAAAGGGTACTCCAGAATGTCCCTTGCAATAAACAGTATTCAAAGAGAAAATCAAGGTTCACACAATCATCCAAAAAACCTAAATTCTGACTTTAACTAATCAAGTTTCATGCATATATAGTGATCTGCATGATGCAGAAAAACTGAAGAGTCTTTTGCATAATGCCACGGTGAAGTCCTCTGCCACAATCATTGCAAGGAAAGTCATTCTGACTAAAGCAAATGAAGCTTGAGACTTTTGGAACATGACTCAGACTAGCCATCTGTCACTGAATCAATGTGAAGAAAACATGTCATGCCTTTGTTAGCAAATAATAGCAGCTTGCCCCAGGTCAGCCCTGGTGACGCTGGCCCGGACACTTCTACTGCCACATCTTCCAGCTGCAGAGGGGGGGGGGGGGGGGGGGAGTCTAGCAGCTACAACCACAGGTGACTGTGCTTGAGAAACAAGGCTAAATTAAAGTACCAAAACAAAAGTTTTGGATAAAAAGCTGAATAAAGTTGTCAGTGCACTAAGTCACACACACACACACACACACACACACACACACACACACACACAAATATATATATAAATTTTCCTGATATTTACATCACATACAAAACAAGATTTCCACTATAAACAATTTTTCCCCTTGGATGAATAAATGAATAGTATTGTGGTTGAAATATCTCATTTTGCCATTGTTCAAAATTTAGCTCTGTTTTCTCATGCACAATAACCTCTAGAGCTCAACCCTACAGCGATCATGCTATGCAACAATATACCTCTAGAGCTCAACCCTACAGTGGCCATGCTATGCAACCATATACCTCTAGAGCTCAACCCTACAGTGGTCATGCTATGCAACCATATACCTCTAGAGCTCAACCCTACAGTGGTCATGCTATGCAACCATATACCTCTAGAGCTCAACCCTACAGTGGTCATGCTATGCAACCATATACCTCTAGAGCTCAACCCTACAGCGGCCATGCTATGCAACCATAATTGAGATTGTTGCCACCCTCTCTCCTACTGTATGGCTCCCGAAGTGTTTGAAATGACGAAGTACAAGAAAAATGCAAATGGGATGAGAAACAGTTAGCAAAATATGAGAATAGGAATGGATGACAAAGCATTGCAGTAAACAATATGCTGCTCCGTTGATTTGCAATATAAAACTGTTTCTACTCAATTAGCAAAAGTGCACCCTGCATGTCAAACTGTGAAAAAAGTTTA